>JAODAG010343720.1:0-20665 GCA_027574785.1 Orphnurgus asper
CTGTCTCCTGGCCTCATCTCGGAGTAAGCCGCCGAATTTACCCCCGAAGATATCTGAGCTCGAAATTGGGAGATCCAAAAACTTTTTCTTGACGTCCCACGACGGCCAAAACAAGGAGTCCAGGACCATCAGACGTCTCTCTTGGGACACTTTGACCGCTACTCTAGCGAACTGATCGAAAATAGGTCTTGAGATCGGACCCAAGAGAGAAACTAGACGCTTACGTCCTTTCTAGATATCTCTCCTTCCTGGCCCTGAGTCAGAGCTTTTGCCAGAACCTCCGCAAAGAGCAGAAGGGAGGAGGCAAACTTCTGGTCGACCACCTCCAATGTTCTTAGTCTCTCGAGTGCCTCTGGACGCAAATCTGGCGTCGAGAAGAGATCCTTCCAAGCTTCATCCTCTACTTGGAAGGTGTTGGTAGCTTCTTTGGGAAAGGATGACCATTTCTGCAAGCCAGCGATGGCTGCAAATCTGTCATTGCATTCCACGTCCACTGGAAGCTCTTTGGGTACTGGCTTCGCCACCTTATTCAATGAAAGCTTGGAGGTTTTCCTGCGTGGATCGATCTGTGGTTCCGTCTCCTCGAACCCAAGGTGTTTCCTAACGATCCCAATCGCTTTTTCGAACGTACGTTTTGAAATGTCTGTACCCAGGAGAGGCTCTTCAATGTCCTCTTCCTCCAAACCTTCTTGGTACTCCCCCTCTTCCTGAAACTCATCCTCCACATCCATCGGACGTGGAAATCCCGATGGTCCTGGACCCGCCACCGGCTCCGTGTATCGAGGTTCCTCCGAATCCGATCCTTCTCTTTGTGTGTGAGTCTTTCGGATCTGTCCTGAACCGCTTTCCGTATCCAAACTCCCGAGGACTTCTCGCAGGCGTGATAAAGAAGGGTGAGTGGTCCCACTTTCCGACGGAGCCATCAAAGTCCGCAGGAGGTCCACTGCCGGATCGCTCTGAGTTTGTCTTTTTACACGCTTTACCCTCCGAACTTCGGGGCTTAGCGGCTCTCTAGGGAAAGACGCACGTTTCCGGGATCGTTCCTGCGGTTCCCATTCTTCCGCTGGAAATCCCTCAAAATCTCTTACGGGATCGCCCGAAAGTTCAAATTCCGACGTTTCTAAGATGGACGGCAGACCAAACGCGTCTCTTTCTTCCTCACTCTCCGATATTAGCCTTTCCTTGTTGGCTCTATCGGTCTCTGTGGCGCCGTATTTCCCGAGTCCCACGGTCCCGCCGGCTCCGTGGCCTTTGTCGGCTCCGTGGCCTTTGCCGGCGCCGTTGTCTCTACCTGCGCCGTCGTTGTTTCCACCGGCCCCGTGGCTACCAATGGCACTGGTACTTGCAGCGGCCCCCTCTGCCTCTCTACCGGCGCCGTGTTCACCGGCGTCATGGCCACCGCCGGCTCCGTCGCCTCCATCGGCGCCGTTGCCTCTACCGGTACCGTTGTCTTTATCGGCCCTGGTGGCTCTACCGGCCCCGTCGGCCTCTTTCTTTCCACCGGCCCCGCCGGACTTTTTAACTCTACCAGCCCCGCCGATACTTCGTTTGCCTTTACCAGGTTCTCTGGTATTCCGAATGCCGTTTAATTTCCCAGTTTCTCTGGTACTCCGGTCTCCTCTTGCCCCCTTCACTCCGGGCACTCTCGCACTTCCGACTCCCTCGGAACCAGCCGCCATACTACCTTGGCCAATGGGGGTCTGCACTTCTCCTCCGCCTTGTGACTTCGTGGTGGTCCCCTTGCCACTGGGGGTTCCCGAAACGGAGAGGACGAAGATCCAGGAGATTCTCTCGTCTTCCTGAGTTTCCTCGTCATACGGGATATCTTCTCTTTTATCCAAGCCCTCAGCGAAACCCATCTTGACGCTGTATAATGGGCGCAAACGACGCATCTCTCCTGCACCATAACTCCGGGTTTCAGGTCCATTGCGAGCCGAACTCCCCGAGCTCAAAGCCAGACACTCCGGCCTCCCGCGAAGTGTTCCGCCTACAACGCTAGTTACACAGTAACTCAATGGAAGGCTTAAAGCTAGGCTCCTGTGAGCCGACTCGCCACGCCCGAACGAAACTAACTATCTTCAAATAACACTTTCCTGGAAATCTCTGAATCGTAAAACGCAGCAAAAAACATGCAAAGGTTCCGCTGCCTGCGCCTTACGGAAAAGGAAACTCTTACTAACCAAACTACACTCAAAACCGCAACAAGTCTTCAAGTAGCAGAACTGCCTACCGATGTAGCACGTAGCAAAGATAGGAATGAGTTAGATGCAACATGTGGAGCTACAGGAGCTGAGGTGGCCAGCTTCTGGGCTAGGTTTTTGCTAGAGTAGAGCTGCAGTAAATAATAGGCTATACATAGGTTTATGTAAGGTAAGGTAGTTGTGAAGGTAGATAACAGTCTCATAATGTTTACCGTGCGGGGGATAAATCAGGCTTACACAATGGGTGGGGTTTGCACCACTCTATGTGTCAGTCAATATAATTATTGAGCATGTATGAGTATTTGAGAGGGGGCAGGATGACTTAAAACCTTTGGCAAAACAGAGTATGTGACTGTTCCATTATCAACCAAGTCTTCATCTGCTGCTTAATTAGTTCTTAATTTCGATACAAGATTGGACCAATTATAGTCATGGCAGGCAGGCAGGCAAGGGAGAATACAGATTTAACTCAATAATCAGGTCATATAGGGATGACTGTGAGGTAACAGCGCCGGAACGTGTTGACAGTTTGCAGAGTGGTAGGGGGAGTTTGATGCAATTGATGAGAATCCAAAATTGTACGGACCACTGGATCCAGGCAGAAGGTTTAGCCACTGGAAACCATTAGGTTTAGACATATGTGTCCATTCGCCCAAGGAATTCTCTATTTCTGTGGGTAATAGCAATGCTTGAAGAAATTGATTCCCTGAATAAACCATGTAACAATATAAATAATCTCTTCCAATGACCTTGGCAGCCAGTCTTTGCCAAGGCAATTCACCCACTGGTCAGTGCAATGTGTATCCAGTGATTAATTCATTATCATTCTCTTTAGTATAAACAGGACATTGATAGCTTTGTGTAAACTGTAAGCAAATGTATTTGTTGGCATTGAGCAAATGTATTTGTTGGCATTGAGAAAATGTTTTTGATTTTTTTTTTTTTGGGAGATAGAAAGTTGAGGGGATCAGGCCAAATCAACCATTTGTCGCTTCGATGCTAGCTATGCAGAGAGATGCTGCACACCATGCCATATGTGGTTTTTATTTTACCACAAATTCCAACATTCCTATAAGCCTACTGTCGCCTAGCTATTAGCAGCGGGGGTTAAAAAACCCATTACATTGGAACAGTTTCCCTATCTTTCCATCTCCATGCATCTTAAATAGCTGGATCAACCTTCTCCCAAGTTGGGTTCCAAAATTAAAACAATAGCTAAATGGTGTGTTCGTAGCTTTGTATTTCTCATTCAAAAACTGGTCGGGACCTTCTAAAAGCGATAGGGAATGGCGCACCCTCGTACCAATGCCCTTCAATGAAAACTCCTTTTCCAAAGCTCTTTGGAATTTGTTTGAATGCTAAAGCCAACTATAACAACTGTACTATACATGGGGGCAAGTAGTTTACCATACATCAGCTCTATTGATTGACACAACCCAATACCCAATGACAAACAGTACGTCGCATTAATGAACTAATTAGTTCACGATTGGGGGTACTGTGTGTTATAAGCTACCCAGAACAATTTTTAAATTTCTCACTGCAGAACATCCATAGACTATTGGATCTAATTGTTCTTCAGATTAGTGAGGCTGCATGGTCTAGCTTTTAATTGGATTGATTGGGGGGGAGAGATCTAGACCTGGACAGTTTAATGGTCTTGTTTGAATTGCATCATCAGTTCCTCGATCGTAGTAAACTCTATAAGCTGTACACCTAATCGTGTATATAGTGTTTCTTATGATGGTTATGTCCCTCCTTGAATGTGCATGTAACTGTGAAAATGTACTTCCTACTATAACTGCGACGGGGAAACGATGTCAATTTACATTTTAACAGAATGCGTATAATTTATCTGTGGAACACAAAGTGCCGTTTTAAACATAGTCTATCAAAACTTGTGCTACTGTGGTGTAGCCTTTTAGGATTTTAATGTTTATAATTTAATACAAATGGATAAAAAAAAAGCCAAATTCCTAAATAGGTCGGACCCAATGTTTGTGTTCTGTTTGACAATAACAATCACATCAAATAGCAATTTTGTCCTGTGTTTGTATTTGCTGATATTTTAATATGCAATCATGTGGGGGAGGGGTGGGGAGATAGTCCAAACTTTAAAAATGGGGGATTTATCCCCCAGACATTCCATCTCAACATAACAAATTAGTACTTAAAGCACTTCTAGCCAATTAACTTGCCTCCCTCCAACATTCAAATGTTCTGGTACCAATTGTTGTGGATATTGTGACTTACCAAACTATGTCATATTAGATGTTAATTTTGCATCCCTCAGCAGGTAGGGTATGCTTGCCTAGATAATCAGCCGAGAAATAGCAAACCGCTCAAACTTGTGCACAGATGCGATACATGTCATGACGAGTGTCGTACGTTAACCTTTTGACCCGTGACTTCAGAACCAGACTTGCATTCGCTTGTTATTGTTATGGTATACTTGAACACAGAACATATGCAGAGAAAAAACTTGGACACAAGCAATCAAAGTTCAAAATATGTATTACGTACTTAAATTGAATAGAGCAGGAGAATACACGCCAAAAATATCAATGTCTACTGGCAAATGAAGCGAAACTTCCAAAGTCCAACTCCATTCATCCATTCAAGGCATCCAATCTGAGCCTCAACTATGCAGCAGCTACATTAGAACTCTCGATAATATTTAATCTCTTCTTGAGTACACTTCTTTAAGATATATCTTCTTCAAACTAGACTCTTCATAGCTACATCGTTCTGAACTGCCTTCTTCTGAACTCGATCCCTTCCTCTGAATTATATACCTTCTTATGAATTTCCCTTCTTATGAAATTATGACAATATAACTACTTTCTTTATATAGACAGTTCTTCTGAATTTGATCCCTTCTTCTGAATTTCCTTCTTTTGATCTGAAAACATGGCAAATAAACTACATTTCTTTATATTAACACTCTTCTGAACTTGATCCCGTCTTCTGAACTTGATACCTTCTGCTGAATTACCTTTTTCTACATTCCCCTTTTCTGAATACCTTTTCTTCTGAATTCCTTTCTTCTTAAGTCCTTTCTTCTGAATTCCCTGCTTATAATCTGAAAACTTGGTAATATAACTACTTTTCTTTATATAAATCTAAATGTTTATCCTATAACATTTGACCAATTTCTAACTATGCATTTTGGCAAAGCAAAGGAATACAAGGACGATTGCCAAGGAATGTCAAAACCTGACTTCGTTGAACATAGACTATACTATCAGCGAACTGTGGCGAAGGTACGAGAGCCATCGACACACGAACCAATTCAACCAAACTCGGATAGCTGACCTGTGCACGACGACGGAACTCTAATGAAGAAGGAAACCGATAGAATACACAGCATCATTTTTTGCCATAACAAGTTTGGCGGTCACCATGTCACAGACATATATATGTATACCTTCTAAAGGCCATCAAAAGCCAATAATATCCTGACACTTTAAAGAAATACATAGACACCGACTCCCTGGACTGAGCAATTACATTGTGATGCAATAAAGCAATAGTATATTGACAACCTACCATTAGTGACGGACCTTTTAAACCATATATACAAAGAAAAGGAGACCAGTACATCAACAGAGCTATTAAATAGTGGCATTATATGGAAGAACACATAAGATTCAAGTTTGTCATGTAGAGCGATAACTTTTGACGTTTTATAAATACACGATCGTCAAACCTTCATCTCTTATAATTGTCTGTGACAACGTCCGCTAAACCATTTAGATTTTGAACAAATGATAACTTTACGAAAGTTTTATCAGACCCATACTGCTGGTATCATTAGAATTTGACCAAACAAAACGTTACTTTATATTCACTTTACCTTTGATTCGACCCAAGATAACATCCGTAACAAATACTGTCACTGGTCAGACAGATTTCAGGACTCGCAAAAAGGCGGATTTCTCGACAATTACTAAATTCAGCAAATAATTTTTCTTCTTTGTTGCTGTCAGGAGACTACTTCTTTGTTAAGCTAAGCCTGTATAGGTTTCATTTCTATTCACTTCTATTCATGT
The DNA here is from genome assembly GCA_027574785.1 of Orphnurgus asper. NCBI lineage: Eukaryota > Metazoa > Echinodermata > Holothuroidea > Elasipodida > Deimatidae > Orphnurgus > Orphnurgus asper. The sequence goes on from JAODAG010343720.1 coordinate 6,254, forward strand.
AATTAATTGTTGTGATGAAACAACAAAATGATTAGTAATATAGTAGTTTCTGTAATTGCTGACAAATGTTTGTGTGGAATAATTGAGAGCAAAGAAAACAGTAGGCTAATTGGTTTGCATATATCCTAGAGTGGTGTCAGATGCAGCATTGAGTCAATTGTGGGCAAGAATCCTGAAGGCCATTATCCCAATAAGGAAATATATGGATTGATCTGTTGGTTAGGATATATCTTGATAGATTGCTTGTTTGTCTCGGATGTGGATATTTGCTCCATCCCAGGCAGAATAGAGTGTTTGAGGTTGACTCCCAAAAGAAATGGCCATACTCTCATTTCCGAGATATTTACAAAGCTTCGGGTTATTTTACACAAAGGACGGAAAAATCGATGACCACTTATTAGAAGAACTCTTCTCGTAATGCTTCACGCAGGTGCTGGATTAGATGTGGAGTTGGAAGAACCTAGAGCATTGTCAACCAGCTTTTAAACTTCGTGGGGGATGGGGGAATGTCAACCGCTTTGACTGTAGTCATATTATAGAGGAAATAAATTTTCTTGGACTAGATGAGTCTACTACATTCAATGTTGTAGGACTCAAATCCAGGCCTTGAAACTAGCACAGGTACAAAAGAAAGGAAGAAGTATATATATACAAGTTTATACAAAAGAAAGGAAGAAGTTTTTACTTACTTAGCTTTGAGCTGGCAATAAATCAAACATTCTTTGCCAAACCAGTAATGTACCATTGTAATCACTCTTCTCAGTTGCAAGAGAGCTACATGCAAATCTCGGGATGGGTGCGAATTTTGGTCGAGTATAAAATTACCAAGAAATTTTATGGCGAGTCTTGGTGACTCCCAGTCTTGGTGACTCCCGACGGGCGTGTCATAGACTCAATGTACAGCAGATGGTACAGCGTACTAATACTTACATCGTATTAGGACAGTTCCAAATGGCCAATTCTCCTCCATCTAAAGATAACTTCAAATGAACTGCTTGGTGCATCATGAAGTGACGCGAGGATGTTAATCATGCACTAACATACAATGCACATTTTGATCATTGATGCACCTCTCCTCGGGGGGGGGTGGGTGCCTGGTCCATCTTACGATTGACAGGTGCATTAGTATTGCTAGGGTTGAAGATCCATGCAGCCTTAACATATTGAGAAGCATATGTTGATTGAATGTTATTTGTAACTCAAGCTCGAGACAGATGACTAAAGTGATGGAGATTCAATTAGCTAAATGACTCAATTAAGATCTGTGACCTAGACTTGGATCACATAACTCCAGGAACAACATCTCTGTCCAACTTCAAGTCATAAAAATGTTTATTCAGGTTGTTTTCTTTTTCTGGGAGATAAAAATTGTCACTTGTCCCTTGTCACTTCTTCAGCATTTTTATTGTATTACCCACACAAATGCAGGAATTTGCATAACCCAATGCATCTGACTTGGAATCAGGTCAAATGACTTGGACTCGGATCAAGTGACTCCTAGGAAAAGGACTTGTCTCACCCCCTGCTATTGTATCTTAAATTTCATATTACAAAGTTCAACTACCTATAATATAAGCCATATTCTATACATCTATAGTTTCTCTAAATGTGTAGTAGCATCATGCAAAACATATCCGACAATTAGTGAATTATTAATATTCATGTGCACACCCTTCATCTATGATGTCTGGATATATCGCCAATAGTACTGCTGTACATGTGCATGCTATTTCCCTGCTGTACTTTTCAAATTGCCATTGGCAAACATGTGTCTGTTTATTGGGAAGCTCTGTAATATCTCCAGGCGAAGATGAAGGAAGGGAAATGTTTCTCGCCTGAGTAGTCATGAATTAAATAAGATGACAAGAGGTGCAGTGGCACGGAAAATAATCTCTTGGCGAAAAGCTTTCGTTGCATCGGAAGTAAAGGGTGGAGGAATTTATTATTGTAGAGTTTAATATGTCCAGGAAAGTTTCAGCACAGCATTGCATTGAATATATATATATATATACATGTAGTCTGGGAATGCCGTGGCTGTGTCATATATGCCACAGAGATTTATAGGACTACTAACCAGCAAGTTTCTGGTCATAGTGAGGTGTTTTGAAAAGGTTATACCATGCATGTTAACGAATCATCTAGTGTTAATGGACAGTGCGTCATGATAGCTTTGTGGAGTTACAGGATATCCTTGCTATCAACCCAAGATAACAACATCTACAATCCTGTACATCCTAGCAAATACTAATTCTGTACATCATTTTCTAATTTAAAAATTTGCAATTAAAATCAAGAAGAAAACCTTTAAAAGAATAAGATACCCTTTAAAAGAAGATGAAACTAATTTAAAAGAGGAAACCCTTTAAAAGAAGAAGAACTCTTTAAATGAAGAAGAATGCTTTTAAAGAAGAAGAAACCCTTCAAAATGAAGAATAAATTCTTTAAAAGAAAATAAACCCTTTCAAAAAAGAAGAAACACTTTGAAAGATTAAGAACCCTTTAAAAGAAGATGAAACTAATTTTAAAGAGGAAACTCTTCAGAAGAAGAAGAAACGCTTTAGAAAAAGAACTCTTTAATGTAGTCATCTATATACATGTCCTGAATTTGAGTCCAGCTACAACTCTGAAATATAGAGTCGTCTATATACATATATGTCTTGGATTTGAGTCCAGCTACAACTCTGAAATATAATAGTAGATAGAGTACATGTGATGGATTTGAGTCCTACAAACTCTGATATTATAGTAGTCTTGGATTTTTGTACAGCTCTGACTATAGTAAAGTCTGTCTTGGATTTGGAAATAATTATAGTAAATATCATGTTGGCACACCTAGGGAAATATGGTCATTATAGTATACTAGCATGTATGCATATGACAGTTAATATCTCATGTCGTTAAAAGTTTACCCCACCCCATCCACGTCCCTCTACCATGCTGATATAATAATTATTTATTTATGTAATATATTTATATATTTTTAATAATGTAATTATTATATAGTGGCGGAAACAAATCATTTATTTTTGTGTATATATATATATTTTTGTTTTTGGCAGAATGGCTGGACAGCTCTTATGTGGGCTAGCTACAAAGGACATGCCAATGTTGTAATTGAACTTTTGTTGAAGGGAGCACAGCCTAATGTTCAAGCCCATGTGAGTATACCTTCATGTCAATTTAATACATTGTAATGCTCTCATGTCATTCTTCTGCATTGAACTGCATAGACTGGGGTTGTATCACCCCCCCACCCTGCCACTCCCTGCCTATTTTTTCAAATATCCACATTGTATTGAGAAATGTTCAATTTTGTATTCTAGTAGTTTGGCACTTAGCTATTTTTAAATATGATCCTCTTTCCCCTCCTACAAGATATGTTAATTCTGCATGCAGCTGCCTTTGACAGAGTTGATGTTCAATCCTATGTTTTCCTGGGAGGGGCTGTATTGCAACTTTTGTCCCATAAAGAGTTGCAGTGAGCAAAATATAAGAAAACGTATCATATCTACAGTATTTGAAAAGCAGTTATGGTTCATTTACAAGTTGTCCGTCTTTTATGGCGAACATGTGTTAAAGGCCACCATGTGTGTTTCCACCAGCTACTACCAGCAAGTTTCCAGTCTCCGAGTGAGGTGTTTTTGAAATGGTAATACCATGCATGTGGGTGTTCATCTAGTCAGTGGATGGATAATGTGTCACCATAGCTTTGCAGAGTTAACAAACTTAAGTGCAATATAGGCATTAATAGTCAGTATATACTGATTATATAGCAATGCCAGAGATCACCACCTGAACATGCGACGGCTGGATATATGCATGTATTGAACATTGGCCAACCGCATTTTCATTTATTCTGGGTGCATCAATCCTGCACTAATCCTTGTGTGGTTCGACTCCATGGTTCATCGCACGTTTCAACATCTTTCTCTCCAACTGCATTTCATGTTAATCAGCTAGTGCTGTTCGATCCCTCATCAAGAGTTTGGCGCATATACTGCAGCTTGTAAAACTGCACATGCCATGCAGTACTCTGCTTGCATTATGACATGTCTAATGTCATTATGGCATTGTCTCAAGGTCTTTGTCTGCTAGCTGTGTGTGTCTTTTCCCTATTCAATGGTGTCCCTCCTTGTCATCATCTGAGTAAAAAACCTGTAGATAATAGGACAAGTTTCATCACAATTTCTTTTTTACCCCCCCCCCCTTTGTGAAAGTCAAGTAACTGCCTCGAGGCACTTTCTGGACAGAAAGGCCTTTCATAAGTTGTAAATTAAATTTTCAATTCTCCATCCTCTGTGCACTTCCATGTTCAAAGTGTCAGAGGACATTGGTATCGATGACAGCTGTATAAACTTCTCCAGAGGCTCTGAAAGTGACTGAAGGGGGGCCCTAAAGGGGGAGGGGTGGGTACCTTCAATAAAACTGGTTTACATGGTATGATGGTCGCTTTAAAGGGACAGTGCATGCATGGCAGTGGAAACAATGGAGTACAATTGTTGACTAATGCGCGCTTTTGGTGGTGTCATATAGATATAAACCCGGCATAATTAGATCAGTAGCATTCCTGGCGTCGAAGAATCTACAACTTTTGTTGTTAAGAAAGGTTCCTTAATTTGAATGAATCACAAGTTGGGAATTAAGAGTGATCATATTCAGCTGGCTAGAATTTGTCTTGGATGGATGCTGTTATCTAAAAGTAAGGAACACAAATATTCCAGCTGTCGAACCTCATTTGATATGTTATGTACATGGTGACTGCTTCCATTGCAGATATACCAGGCACAAGTAGATCATGCAGTAGCATTATACTTTCATTAATGTTTTATACCGATGGTGACTTCTTAGGAATCCAGGATGATCTTTATTTCTCAGAGCCAGACAACCCGAGGTCAAATTAAATGGAATGTCATAGTGACAAGGTCATATATCATGTGCCATTTTTACATGTTTACATGTCACATATTTACATTTTAACTGATAATTGCCTGCCTTTTAAATCATCTTCTCTCTGCCATTACTACTGCATGCTAGTATTCATGTTCATCAGCTAATTAATTCAATTTCTATCATGAGAGGATTTGCGTGATATTTTGCCCTGGATTAAAAGAGTTGATTGCCATCACTTGAAAACGTTTTTAATCAGTGTCGGTCACGATAATGAGTTGAAGCCTTGCTGCATGTTCTGCAAATTTGTACTGGCATATCCCAACATAGAAGTTGTATAATTATATCTTAATTATCAATATAGGAATGAATTCACAACACATATAGTGAGAGTGATCATCACAGAGGAGAAAACAGAAAATATGCCATTTGCCATATTTTTGCTGTTTGGGCATTCTTCGAATAAACTGATGAAAACTCTCTATGATGTTAAAGTTTATGAAAGAAAATTAATTATTATCTCAGTCACATGCATAAAACATGTTGGAAAACCACAGGAAACAAATTGAACTGGAAATGATTTCTTCAAGTACAGGGAGCAGGCTCCGATAGCGATAGCGTACACACGTTATAAAAATTGTCGTCCACTCTATGGGGTGCCTCAAGTCCGGCTGGGAATTCTGCTCCACCTCCCGAGTATCGCAGCTATTTTATTTTATATCTACAGGGACAAAATTGGAGGGTCAGTGCCAGAACAATTAATTGCCTGTGGAAAATTTAGGCTATGTACTGCAGAGCTATTAATATTAAGTATTGCCATAGTACTATTAGTAGTAATTGAATGTATTTCCATAGTAGTAATTGAATGTATTGCCCATAGTAGTAATTGAATGCTAAGGACACTGACAGATGGTTATATTCATTTCGTTTGTAAGTTTGAGAGTTCTTTGCTTGTAATTCGTTTGTAATTGCCCTACACTGTTTAATTAGTAGAAAATCATTATCAATTAACAATTTAATGGTTTGCGTCTTTTTATATTATACAGTTGATCAAAATGCATGTTTATTTGGAAATAAAATAGTTTTAAGTTATATATTTTAAGTTATATATACCTACACTAACTCAGAAAATAAAAATAGAAATGTTAATATCTAGTAGAGCCTGGTTTCTGGCTGGCAAAAAATGCTCTTTTCTACGTATGTTTTATATACTCCCAATATATCACACTGTTATACCTGCAATATACTCCTGCAATGTACTCGATTATCCCAAGGTTGGAAAGGTCCAAACTAATTATTTTTTTTAACCTTTTTGTTTGGCTTGATTAAAGCCATTGAGATACAACCTACTTTTGAGTTTAACCTGAATTTTGTTTTTTCCCCCTCATCCTGTTGTTTGTTCTTTATCCTGTAGACTGCTATAAATAATGACCCCATCTTGCATTATTTGTTTTGCCATTTAACTCGCACATTTACGAACACAGTTCATACACAATGACATCATGCCTATTTATCGCCCCATATTTGCATCAATGGATCGTCCCGTATTTGCATCAAGGGATCGCCCCGTATTTGCATCAATGGATCGCCCCATATTTGCATCAATGGATCGCCCCATATTTGCATCAATGGATCGCCCCGTATTTGCATCAAGGGATTGCCCCGTATTTGCATCAAGGGATCGTCCCGTATTTGCGTCAATGGATCGCCCCATATTTGCAGCAAGGGACCGCCCCATAAATGCAGCAAGGGATCATTCTGGATTTCAGAGGGAATTCAAACGCTCGCTAATCGATGTTTCCTATCATATCTCTGCGTGTTTATGGGGCAACGGAATGTATAAGGTTGCTGTCAATTAAGGCATACGGAATACATTGAAGGAAAGTAATAAATTTATTGTTCAGTAGGAAAGTAAAGTGAAAGAAAAATGAATCTGATGGAAAATTGTAGAATTTGTAAATACTGTACTTTACCCTAACTTATTTACAGGCATTCTTGAGAAGAACATACATGTACTATACTGTACTGTAACATATTTGGTGCACTAAAACTTGAAAAGAAGAAGGAAATGTGAAATTAATTTATCCCACTTGAACGAACCATCTCTTCGTGCATGCATGGTTTAATTTGTAGTGGAAATATTTTCTGATCCTCCTCTGTATCCTAGAAGGTTAACTTATCCTAGAAAAACCATATATAATATATATGTATATATTATATAGCCTATATATATCGCCAGGACTAGAGGATATAGAACTAAGGCAATTTTATATTGTGCCATGACTCGGCCATTGCTAGGGATATAGACAGTACTATTATAGATACTGGGCATGTTGAAGGCCTTTTCCGATGTGTTTGCAATTTCCTCTGTGTATGGTGAATACGGAACCGAAATGTAGATGATTTCACTCAATTTTTGTTGTTGTAAACTTTCTGAAGAATGTCATTTTGGTATTATGTAAACTACCATCAACAGGCAACATTTCACTCTGAACCTTGCAAGTTGTGATGCTTATCGAAGATATTCACTTTTATCACTGTTATATATTCCTATTGGAAAGAATTTATGCCAAACAATGTCGTGATGGACCTCCCCTTTCCCTCACCCCTACCCTGCCCCACTCCCCTAATCAAACTTTTGGAACTAAATGTTTCCTTTGCAATTCATGAAACTAGGCTTGTGAGTCATAATAGTAACAAAGCAGAATGCCAATGGAAAAGTAATTGCCTGACGGTCACAATCATGCAGGGTGAAACCATCGCCCGCCTCCGTGTTATGGCTACCTTCCTTCTGAAGAGACGGACATATTTCTGTTTTTCATTCCTCCCATTATATTGACAGAGCAATTTGGTAGAGTTATACATCCTTGACAGAACACTTTTGGAAACATTAAGCAATTTAAAACACTCACATATGGGGCCATTCATGTAGTTGATATCTTACAGCGTGAGCTATGGATTCTTCCATCTAGCTGTTTCATCCGTCTCCAAGGTATCATTACATTTTTACGAATGCAATAATCCCACCACTCGTGGGTTTTATTCCAAGAATTAAGCCTTGTAGTTGTCGTTTTCTATGTGGATATATACTAGAGTTTTATTTCTAGTTTTGACAACATTTTGCCACAGTGGTGGTATACGGGACATTTTCTTTACCCGTGGGTACAAAAACTAGGGCTCGACCCTTTGTCCCAGCTCCTTGTCTATAATTCTTCAATTGTTATACGAAGCGTCTTGGTACAGATCTTTCTTGAGCCATATGCTTAGTTTATACCGCCGTAGATCTGTGGCATGCCAAGCTCTCCAGCTATTCACCGCTGCCAATTAATTTCCCGCGGATGTGTGTCATTGTAGCTTCTCTTTTAATGTGGCTCTCGCCGCCTGCTAAACGAAAGGGATCGTCGTAGTGACGACGTGTGGCATTCGTAATTGGTGGCGGTATTGCTAAACGTGTTAATTAAAAACTTGGCAGCTTCATGCGTCGTCATTTGTGGAACAGGGTCATGGTCGTGCCATTGCTGCAAATTTCATTAGTGGACATATATTTTTAAGGCCGGATAAGGAAGATGTATAGGAGGGTTATTCCATGTTCATATATTATGAGTAAAAATGTGGGGGGGTAAAAGGAAAATTTTTGAAGTGTTAATTCCTTGGTGTTTTGAAGTATTTAATTGTTGGTTTATAAAGTGAGACGTAAGATTATTTGAAGCACATATATTGGCTTAGTATCTTGTTTAGACTAACAAGCAAATTTAGGCATGGAAACAAGTTAGAAGGATATATCAAGTCCATAGCATCTGTCTCTGTTTTACCTCTTTGTTAGTATTTAGGATTACTATTTTGTTACAAAATGGAATGTTAACAGTTAAGTGCAGCCACAGAGCAAGTCAAAGTTGTAACTTTAGTATTGTCAATAAAAATCTTCAAAATTTTCCATCTCCATTAGTTGCCACCCATCCACACTCAAATTTTCAATGCCTATAGCATAAATGTAGTAAACCAGATGCCGGACTGTCTCTGCATGCCTAGCTGTCTCTTGATCTGCTCCACGTAACGCCACCCCACCGTTCTGAACTTTTGCATGGAAGCTGCTAGACTCATCATCTTGGTTTCTTTTTGGCTTTTTTGTTCTAATGTACACCACAGGCATTCATTGTAACCTAGGTATGATGCAGTCACTCAAATCAGCATGTGTGTATATATGTTTCTGTATGTACATTATGTGACACGTTACTGCAGCGAGGCATTCGGGTATAATTTTTTCAACCCCATTGAACAAACTTAAAAGAAAGAAAAGAAATCTCTCTTGCAAAGTTGAAAAATGTATTAAGATAGATATATTATAGCCATGATATGCTTTTGGACTATCAACGATCATGCTGGCCCTGTTAATTTACACTTTATAGAGTGTCGAGACCTGCCCTGTCAGACCTACCCTGTGCAAGTGTGTCTGGTCCTATTGTGCAAACATGGGGTCCTATGGTGTGTGCCTTGGGGTGCATCAAATTTATGGCCCTGCAAATACTGGTGGCACAAATTGGTATATCAAATTTGATGCTTCCATCCCTCTTCTTGTCACTAAATTGCACCAAGCTACTAATTACCTACTTACAATACTCCTCACTAATTACCTACTTACAAGTTACAGTTACTCCTCACTACTTACCTACTTACAGTTCTCCTCGCTAATTACCTGATTACGGTACTCCTTATTAATTACCTACTTACAGTACTCCTCACTAATTACTTGCTGTTAGTACTCCTCACTAATTACCTACTTACAAGTTAGAGTTACTCCTACTTACCTACTAACAGTTTTCTTCACTAATTACCTGATTACAGTACTCCTCATTAATTACCTACTTACAGTACTCCTCACTAATTACCTGCTTATAGTACTACTCACTAATTACCTGCTTGTAGTCCATGTCACTATAATTTCCTATTTACAATCACAATTACTCTTTGTACCACTCATCACTAAGGACCAGTTTACAGCAGGGAGTTGTGATTTACATGTACAAGGAGATACAATGGTATTGACCAGTTTTAATCCCATCAATATAGCTATCTCCTTAACCCCTTTGTTAATTTGGCTGCTTGATTGACAGTTCTATTGTTGGTTTCATTTACGCCCTTTATATTTCTCAGGTGTTTTTCACACCTATCATGGCAACTGAACAATATCTGCGACTTAACAAGGGTTTGATGCCTAACTGTCGACTGACAGATGTTACGACCACATTGAACATAATTATGTAGGAAAAACGACAGGGCAACATTCTTTAATTTAATTATACCTCTGGTGCAAGGATAAATTTTTAAAAGAACGGTAATGTAATAAGAGTAAGGTGGGATGATTTCCACGCAGATTGCGGAAGATTTCAACCTTTTCCCATGATTGTTGTAGCAATATTGATGAACAAAAAGTCACATCCTTCTACTTAATAGGGTGTCGAATCGTGTCAAAAATATTAATTTTGAATGAGCAGAAAAACGACTGGCAATATAAGCTGTATTGTAGAAACTGGTCTTCCGTCCACCTCAAAATGTAGCAGACAATGACGGCAGGCATTGTAATACGTTTTAAACAACAGTTACATTCCTTTGCAAGAATCAATAAGGGGTTTACTGTAAAAATGTTTAGTTTAGTATATTAAGGGTTAGGAAGCCTCTTGTTTGTGTTGTGATCGTGGATGGACTCCGGCTTAAACAAGCCTTCTCTTTACGACCAATGTCCTACTCCCGGGACCGCCATTAAACGTCCCCATCCGACGGACGTGAGTGTTCCTCGATCTGTGACCACCTTCTCAAAGACTGAGGGAAGTGAGAGCAACTTGTTCAGCACCACTGCAGCTGCTCTGAGCAAAGTTATTGCGACATCAGCGAAACCATTGCAACCCAACGAAAACCCAACCGAATCACTAAACGCCATGGAAGACTTCAAGCAAGCAACTGTGCTGAACAAGTCATACCTTGGGATCGAACTGATGACCTTTGTGCTAAGAAGCAGACACGCAAACCGCTATGCCACACTCTCTCTCTCTGTTTATAGCACTTCTCAATTGTAATACTATTTTACAGCACTTCTCGTTAAAATTACCTGCTTTCAACGCTTGTCACCTGTTTCATTCCAACTCTTCCATGCCAACTCTTCCATTACTGACATCATGCAATACGTGACCTAATGGAATGTTTCACGAGATATCCTATGCTGTATGTAGAAATAGGGTGATTCTTGTCGACTAATATGAAAGAAAACTAGCATAGCCATTGATTAATATATTTTATACCAATATCTGGCATAATTATGTTACCGTTCCCACACTGTAACCTACTGCAAAAATCCCTGGTCAGGTAAGGAATATCGTAAAGATTTTTAAATTTTAAGTTGTATTAAATTAAAAGGTAACTATAGAGCAAATCTGTCTTAGGCTTTGGCAACATCGTTCAACATTACAGATGTCATACGTACTATATCTAGCAGAATGGATCGCACTCCTAAAAGTGGCTCGGTTACTGGACAAATGAAAGTAATATAACATAAAGACCAATGGCTGTCCGATCATCGGACATCGGATCAGCCCGTTACTACATTAGCTATTTCAGCAAAATGTCTATAAGCAGCAAGCAATAAGACATCTTGATTTATTGGTAGGATTTATGTAACATTACAATGAAAATATCGGATCAGATAGACCATATGTTTCTACTGGAACAACAGCCATTAAGATAAAACCGATATTGCACAACAATCGATAAAGACATTTAAACATTTTGAAATCTTAAAATGATCAAATAATGCAACAAATAACTGACAGGAATAATGTTCCTAAGACAACCAACATCAGGATGAATTGTTGACCTGTTGATGACATTTCACATACGATGTTTCATTTATATGCGCCCTTTTAAGAACTGGTCTTCAAACAAAATTTGTGTCCGGGGATATGACTTTCTTTAATAATATTTCATATATAAAACTTCATCTGAATAAAATTCATGAATACGGCAAAGTTTCACTTGCAACGAAGTGTTTTCTTAAGACTGTCAGGTTTTTTCAAGTTGATTTCATTTGCAATTATCTCGTGTTTGTCGTCATCTAGCCAACGGCGGCTGTGCTACAAAGTCGCAACTAAACTGTAAAAAAAAAAAAAAATATCCACCTCATTTCAATGCTTAAAGAGGTTTGTTCAGCTTCAGACTGGTTCATTGATTGTAAGAAAAGCAACAATTTTGCATACACTTTGACAGAATTCTTATGCTATACATATGGAGCTTATAAAGACTGACGTAATTGGAATGTTAGAAGACCTATTAAAGTGATGCAATGTTGCCACGATGCAGACTATGCAAATTTATTCAGTTTATAGTAGAGCTGTCATCGGCTCAAGGAGACATAGAAATAAAAAGCGTTGCGCTATTGAAGCATTCATTGAAATATTACTCTTGAGGTACGACAGCTAAGGGTTACTACAATCTTTCTTACCACTGTAGTTTTAACGATGTCATTGACATCCTCATCATTTCGTAGTTGTTTTGTTTTTCAATTACTGAAAGCTGGTTCCCTAGACCTGCCCCTTAGATTCCTTTAATTCTCATTTGTTATGCCGCCTCGTATTCGCGGCGATCTTGCTCCGAGAGTACTGATTTATCGTGGAAGACTTCTCTGGGGAGAACAGCGAAATGCTACAAGTGCATCAACCGTATGCAAATGCCTTGCAGATAGATGTGTAGTTTTGGCAAGTCCTTATTCACAAGATCCATTTGTAAAGTTTGGTGTATAAGCGTCGATTGGTATGTCTCACATATTAAATACTTGAAGGTGAAAACAAAATACTTTTTTCTGGCCTTATTTGATAAAATTTTGGTCACATGTTCACAGAGTATAAAGCAAGTGAAACCTGTTGGTGTTTGGACAGCTCCATTAGTGATGGATTGTGTCACACCAGAGCAAATTGATTAAGGTTGTTGAAGAGGATGTTGTGACATTATCGAGAAGATGTTTGGAGGATGAGATACTCGTTCTCCCCCTCTAGCTCGGATGGAAGAATTAATGATCTAAGTGGAGTTTATGTACAACTTGTGCCACTCGCTCCAAAGACTTTATTGGTAATTCAGCAGTGTCGTGTTCGGAAAGGGAAACGATTCTCTCCCGGTATTCAACTCGCTCATGGTTTCAAGAGGAGGTATATGACAATAATATAGACAGTCACAGTTACTACATCATCAGCTAAAAGAGATGAGGAGTTGATTCTATAAACAGGGTTGTTTGGCAGAAGATGCTTCAGAGTTGATCTTGGAGATGTGCTGCAACAGAACAGCTCTTGAACGGTATAGCTAGTACTTGAAAATGGAGCCGGACAAAGGAAGGAAGCCGGTAGTATGGTTTGAATTAATTCTTGGAATCATGCACTAGTCATCTTGGATGAAGTGTGTTAAATATCTGTCACTAGAATGAGTCGATTAAGTGTGCATGCACTCTATACACATAGAACTTGGTTCGATGCGAAGGCATGAGGTAGCTTAAAGGAACTTTCATATTTGCGTGGATAGTCATTTATCGCTGCAGACAATTATTGTTGGATCGGTTTAAGATGAGGTTGTAGTTTCTTCAGGGAGAATTGTGTAGTGGTTCACCAAATGGCTGTGATAACTCTCTCTTTACATGCTGACATATTCTTATTTGTGGAGTTAGTTGTGTACATATGACATGAATGCCTTCATTTCATACCTGGAGGCATGGCGGGAATCTGGCAGTAGTAACAACCTCTTCAGTGACCCTGTAGCCTCTGTTTACAGGCGACTCTCTCAGGTAGGGTTGAAAGTAAATACAAATAGAATAAATGTATAAGCGCATTATTGACGGACATTATACCAAACAATGGTTTTGAGTCTTGACACCTGCTTTTTTGGTTTTAAATAACATCCTTAATTCCAAACTATTACCTTTCAGAGATCATTGGTACACCTGCCAATTGCAGCTGCAGTGAAAATACTAAATAAAAACTATAAGATTGGCTCCTCGGATGATTAAACCGCTCTATTTTCTATATGGATATGCAGCAAGGTCAAGTGTTAAAGTCGCAACTAAGCAATAAGTTGATTTAGTATAGGCGGGACAATGGAGGGGGTTGAAACCCATCAGATCACATGGATTAATTACGGCTATCAAAATGGGTTGTAACAAATACAAATCGGATGTATACAGAACTTTGTCACTATTGGTTATGTTTTAGATGCATGAGCAGAGAATGACATTAACATTTTTAATCTGTTTGGGAAATTATGAATCATATTTTTCCCCTTTCTTGGGGGGTCATTCTTACATTATGTGGTACAAATCGTGCAAAATGAAACTTATTAGCAATTATGAATTGTTATTCTTGTTAAGGCATATAGATATTGTTATATTATTGGTATACAGTACCATTCCATCCCAATTGATACTTGAACTCGTCCGCGACGAGTGCGACGGTTTGGGGACACTTTGGACGAGTTCCGGACGAGTTTGAAATGCGCTAT
>JAODAG010344160.1:0-20650 GCA_027574785.1 Orphnurgus asper
TTCCGCCACACGTGCTTCTTCACGTGGGCGGATACACAAAATAAAACCTGCAGTACCCCAGCAGCACAATCCGGGGGTTCCTGCCCATGCAAAAACAAAACCCAGACCGACGGACCAACCACGACCGCCAGCGATCCGGTCCGCCACAGACTGGACCCACTCCCACAGTTGTACGACGAAAGCACAGTGCCAAAAAATGTGCACCACGCATTCTAACCTGTCACAGCCATCACGTGGGCACTTCCCGTCACCCAGCCGCCAATGGTAACGCTTCAGATTAGTGAACGGTCACGTAACCTGTTATCCAAGAGAGGACTGTGAACGGCACGCCAGACCGAAACTGCATGACTGCACGTGACTGGCGCAATGCCCCCAACCAGCCTGTCGCACAGTATAGTGTAAAGTCGTGCTGGCCGCGACAGATCGACAGGGTTACCCGGCGGGAATACCAGATAACCTCTTGTCTCCCTTCAACTGTGAGGCTCTGAGGTACAAAATAAAACTGGGGCCCATCGCCGCAAATGCAGCCCGCCCCAAAACCGAAACATATATGAGCCAGGCACACCCAGGGTGCTCCAAGCTGGTGAAAACCTGTTTCAACAACAGAAAACGGAGCTTGGAAGGCAGATGTATGACGCCAAGCCCTCGTAGCAGCGGTACCCTGTACATAATCTGCCGCCAGACAAGCTCCGTTTTCCCGGACCATATAAACGAAAACATAGCCCTCTCAAGTCTCATCAGGACACGGCGTGACGCTGGGTACAGCGCAAAAAACAAGTGATGGAATCTTATAAACAGAGGTTGATCCATGGATAATATGCAGATGGTTCCTATGAGAGTAACGCTTATTTCTGATAGAGAAACAAATCCTCTCACCCCTACGCTACGTTCGACTGCACCGTCTGAAAGATACCGGACACACCAAAAGAGGGCGCCCTCTCTTCCTTTTTGACGCTAGGGCTGGAAAAAATTTTGTGATGTTTTTATGCAGTGAGAGAAAACTTATTTATATGATGAAGTGGAGAGGTGAAGAATGAATTGTTTATCATGAATTGGTTATTGTTTGTTGTCGCTATACATTATCTTCCCCGTCAAGTTTCGTTACATACAATTTTTGCATACTTTCGGTACGTTCGGAACCCTGCCGTTTTCGTCTAGTCTCTGCTTGCTCCCCTGCAGAACCAATATCAGTTACACAGTTCCACTTATTCATCACTCTGCCACTCGTAGCTTAGTTTCGTCCATTAATGAATCAAGTAAAACTATAAGGTTCCGCCGTGCAATATTTATCCATACTTCTCGTCTTCAGTTCCCATAGCCTTGTTTTATTTTTGCATTACTTTTAAGACAATTAAACAAACTCAGTTTACCTGTTTATAGTATTCCATATTTTTCATGGATAGCTGGCCCGTTGACACCCCCCCCCCCCCCGAACCTACATTCGTACTCACTTGGGAATGTTAACCACCTTATGATGTGGGCTAATTGTTTGTATCATGATGTGGAATTCGACCAACGGTCGCCGAATGGAGTGGCCTGCAGACATTAATTTCTCTAACATGAAATACAGGTTTCTGCCTAGTTTTCGATAAATTGGGGCAGGGATTGACAACTTCGAGACGATCCACTGAATAAGCTTTCTCCATGAATTCCAAAACTAATAACCATACCATGAAGGCCGTTTGTGTCCTTCTTGTACCGGGCTTGGATTACACACTGTAGCAATAATTCTAGCACAAACTCAAAGCTACGATATGGTCACATATATTTCCTTTGTTCTAAGACATATCAAAGCTAACGTGTATAATTATACCACACACAATATTAGGCTAACGTGGTTCCGCGCAAAAGGTTAACCGTCGGGGAAAGTGCCCAAAAAACACTTTGCGGTGAATCCTATCGTACTTTAGCAGACGATGTCATGCGGTATTTTCATGATTTGGATGTTGTATAGGCCTATAGAATAGAAATCGAAGTACAAATGTTGTGAATATTGGGAGGATTTAATTAACCATAATCAGCATCTTAGACAGACCTCCTATATCTAGCAAAGGAAATGAGTCACGGCTTCCATAAGTATAATTACGAACTTGGATGAAACCTTCTCTGGGAAATATCTTTGAATGTATATCTGATGTTCAATGAAAAACGTATGACCGAGTTCTTGGGAGAACAATTACCTAGCGTAAGTTGTTTGGTTTAAACTGATATGGAAAGAACAGGGCTTTCTACTCACACACGAAGATAGGGGGAGACGGCATATTTTCATAGTGCTTTGTTCATCTACTCCCGACGGTAACATCAATGAAACAAGAATCGTTGGCTTGTCTAATTATTGCTATATGCAAAGCGTTCGTTGATTCCGTACTCTCGTACCTGTACCCATGTAATGGATGCTAGTACACAAATCGGGCGGCCGCGGCCACTATTATCAATAAATAACGACACTCTATACTCCGCCGTAGCCTAGTGGGCTCAGTCGCGGGCTATGCTTTCCCGGCACGTTACTGGTTATGCCTGAGGGTTTTGGGAATACGAGTGATGCTTGATCTAACGTTAAAGTTCCGGTCACACCATATCGATAAAATATAGCGATATATGTTCACGTAAGACAGTACGATATGGTTCTAAGTTAAAACTGAGAAATGATATTCAATTTCACCTAAATTAAGTATTGGGGTTTTTTTTCTTCAGAAAAACCCACTCGAAAAAGAACATGGGCACTAAAGCAAACAACAGTAGCATATGCCAAGGCATCGAATGACCAGCTCACCAGTCCCAATCCTATGTCGATCGGTCTGAATAGATCATTGGGATAGTGTAGTGCCACGTAATGTATAGGCTAGGCATGACTCTGTTGGAAGACATAAACCTGGCCAACCATTATCTTAACTCCGGCGCCGTCCTTGAACACCACAGATGATATTACGCATGATCTTAGCCATTAGGCCGATAACTAGTGATCAGAATCCATTTCTTTCTTGGATGGATGTTCTTAAAAGCATTAGAATACTTTCATTTAAATACAATGAATACTGTTCTACTTAAAATTAAGTAAAATGAAATTTGCTTAAAGTTCTGCGCTATACAGTAGGACACCGCAGGGATAAATCATTGATAACTTATTTTAATATCATTGTTTTCAAGAAATGTTTGTTTCCACCCTTCCCTCAGTGACATAACAGGTTATGATTAGGGCATGGTAATTACACAAGAGACGTGTGTTGTAAAATGAGCCGGAAAATATGAGCTTGAACTCACTTCTTCGCTTCTCTGGGCTCTGTATAATGGTAGAGCGCCATCTTTTTTTTACAAAGGAAATTCTTTCATCTGACCGCAACTAGCAGTAGCAGGTGCATGATACACGGTACTAAGTACGATGCCAGGTAAACTTGTTTTTCAAAATCTCGTTCACATTTCCAAAGTATTACTAACTTGCTAGGGTGATTTTTTTTTATTTAAAATCGATGTTTATTAAAATATTTCCGTTTAGCTGTTTCCTTATCTTAAGGAAGGGAATGTATATTTGTGGCAGGATTTCGTTGCTAAGGTACGGTATGCTTAGTTTCGCAAAACTAGGCCCAGAGCCAATTTGAACAGTGGATGCCCCAAGTACTAGTACTTCACTACTTGTATAAATAAATGCCATGTCAGACTGGTTTTCAGCAGAAAGTGCAAAGCACAAGCTTTGCGAGAAGTATGTAAATTAGTTATGTTTATTTAAGGCTAACGATGGAAACAAGAAACAAATTCTGCCTGAAGTGAAAGTCCGAAATGCTATTGGCAAACTAGTATTGCTAGTCAAGTTGAACAGGTCATACTCACACTAGTACTACTACTAGTGACGTATACCTTACTACTAGTACTAGTTACACTACAGTTACAATAAACACCCGAAATCTAGGCTCTTGTTTCCGCTATGATGCAAGTAAATCCCAGATATCAAGAATGTTCCGGATTCTCTCAGGTCATAAATGTTCAATAACAAAGAATGTTGTGAAAGGAAAAAAAACCCTCTCTGTGGGCTTGTCAATATACTCCCTGTGTAACCGATGATGAAAGCAACAAAGAAGAAAAATAAAACATTAAGAATAAGAGCAAAAAAAATATCACATACACTTCCTGATATCACCCCCATCAAAACCTCCTGACCCACCCCTCCCACAAGTAATTAAACAAATTAGTAACAATTTATGGAATACTTTTGTAATCCATTTCTAAAACTCTTCATTTTTGAAACAAGTATCACATAATACTGCATGCCGAGAGCAGCAAGTTGCTATATGGATAGTATAGTAGATTTGGTAACAATTAAACTGTTCATCTGGGATTGTTGTAGTTTGTGGCAATCTTTCACACAGGGTAGCAATAGGGAATAAAAACTCAAGCGCAAGGCATGCGTGTAAAGAGGTCAACTGTCATAGAAGAGGTCACAGGAAGAAATGGTATTAATTGAACAAAACGGGTGTCATTCAAAATGGCGCAAAACATACAAAGAAGACACATAAACCACGACGATCAATCTGCTAAGTTGACGATTTTGGCCATGATGTGACTGCTCCACTCGGTTGTGATAAAGCCATTTACCTTCCAGGGAGACAGTTTTATGACCCATTATAAGTACCAAAGGAAACTACAACAACTTGCTTGGCATAACTCAGGAACTGTAAATAGGTTAAAAGTTCTGTGAAAGTCGCAAATGGAAGGAATACTGCCTGCAGCCTGTGAGTAATCTTCGTTTATCCGAGCTGCCACCATGCACAAGGGAAGTTTTTAAATTAGTAGGTTTTAATGACCCCAGTTTTTATGTTTTGGCACCTCATTTTTATGGTTTGGGTGGCGAGTGTTTAACTAACTGATAAAACCGGATGGATGCAGTTGCCCAGACTGTGATTAGAGTTTCCAGCTTTGACCTCATCACTTCGTAAAAGAATTCAGGGATCGCCAACACAGTGACTAGAGTTTCTCGCTTTTACCTCATCACTTCGTAAAAGAATTCCGGGATCGCCAGCACAGACTGTGACTAGAGTTTCCAGCTTTGACCTCATAACTTCGTAAAAGAATTCAGGGATCGCCAACACAGTGACTAGAGTTTCCAGCTTTTACCTCATCACTTCGTAAAAGAATCCAGGGATCGCCAACACAGTGACTAGAGATCGAGTATTAAAGATTACAAAGAGGTCAAAGACTACGGGCATCGCAATTCACCAACGGGGAATGTTCTCAACGTCTCTTTGGCAATTCCTCCAACAATGTCAGGACAAAAAGAAATTTGTCATCAAGTTCACAGAGTTTTTCAACTTTTGAACATGTCTGAAGATGCACCCAAGGAGGGGCAAGCTTCGCACTTTGCCCTAATGACGATAATGACTGCGTAGGTTCTTCTGTTTGGGTTTGCAGCTCGGCACTGCAGACCATTACTGCAATTTTCTTCATAACTGACCACAATGCACCATCTAGGAGACCATTCCAAATAGTCGCCACTCGTTGGCTGAAGACATGCTTCTGTGTATTTAGTCTAATCCGGTTGCAGTTTGAAGGCCGTGTCCCCAATTAGACAATGGTTTACTGAAATACAGCTCTGGATCCACTTTAGTGTAATTATGAAGCAACTTCCAAAAGATGAGCTTCTAACAGTCTATTCGCCAATGAACGTCCGAGGGCAGGAAGACGCTTCCTATCAGACAAATGAGAATTATGGGTAAACATCCTCGCAATGCTGATTCTTTCAGTTAGAGCACTATATCACATTTCGCGTGCGGTAATTAAGCTGGTGACGCAGTCAAGATGGAGTCTTATCCCCGGTCTTGTCAATCAATTGTAGTGGTGCATGAATTTCCCTCAAACTTTAACTGGTGAATGATCCATTAACAATTTCCAAGAATGCAGTCGATGGGCTTTCATCACTAATTTCTCGGCCATGCGGATGACACGGCAGTACTATTGTATATTTTATTTCATCAAGGTCCGTTTATGTTGGACTCGTGGCGATCCTGCACTCATCTCTCTGTTTCTTTCAGGTCAAAAACTTCTATCGGTTCACGATGCAGTTCGGAGCGGCAATGTCCTCGAACTGGAGGCAATGGTTAAGCGTGGCGGAAGCCTGAATGAACTGCACCCCGAGAGCAAATTCACTCCTCTTCATTGGGCCTGCCATAGTGGAGCATTGGAGGTAAAGAGCATTTTCAAGTTCCGTTGTGCCAAGTACAGCAGTTGATAAAGTTAATTTATAAAAACCAACTTTGAAGTTCATGTATTAAATAATACATAGAGAATTAAGGGTATACAGTATATACATCGTGTAAGACTACCTCAAATATAGGATACTGTACATACATGAGTATGTAAGTTAGGGGATAGGCTAGTATCTACATACAAATGTACATATACTATATTTGAGGTAGTCTTATATGAAGTACATACCTCAAATATAGGATACATTCATGAATATGTATAAGTTAGGTGATAGGCTAGTATCTACCTACACACGTACTTTTAGGTGGTTTTACATGAAGTACGTACCGAATTAAGAGATGTTGTTTGGGTTTTTGTTTTGTTTTTGCATCTCCCAAAACTTTCACATGATATTGTATATTGAAGGTACAAAAATGTCAAAGGTTTCTTTAATAAATGATCAATTGCCTATGGGGTTCTCTTGAGACAGAACCTCAAATATCTGCCTGGGTTTGTGACTTTGAACATCTTAAGTTGTTGGTAAAATTATACAAATTACTCTGTATTCCTGCATTTCAGCATAGACCAATGAAAGTGTCATGGACAACATTGACCCGGCCATTGATAGTTCTCTGAACTTATTGGGTATTAAGTTTAATTAGCACAGAACCGATAATCCTGTAAGCCTGTTGGAAAATTTTGTTTATGAACAAGAATTTCAAAATGAAGCAGCAACAACATCAAATGGTACTGCCCATAGAATTATCAAAGTGAGACAGTATACTGCCCCAAGAACATCAAAGATAATATTGCCCCAAGTGAGACAGTACTGCTCCTAGAATTATGAAAATGATCAATTGCCTATGGGGTTCTCTTGAGACAGAACCTCAAATATCTGCCTGGGTTTGTGACTTTGAACATCTTAAGTTGTTGGTAAAATTATACAAATTACTCTGTATTCCTGCATTTCAGCATAGACCAATGAAAGTGTCATGGACAACATTGACCCGGCCATTGATAGTTCTCTGAACTTATTGGGTATTAAGTTTAATTAGCACAGAACCGATAATCCTGTAAGCCTGTTGGAAAATTTTGTTTATGAACAAGAATTTCAAAATGAAGCAGCAACAACATCAAATGGTACTGCCCATAGAATTATCAAAGTGAGACAGTATACTGCCCCAAGAACATCAAAGATAATATTGCCCCAAGTGAGACAGTACTGCTCCTAGAATTATGAAAATGAGACAGTTCTGCCTCATCAATTTGAGTTAGTACTGCCCCAAGAATATCAATGTGATACAGTACTGCCCCAATATTAAGCGAGACAGTTCTGCCTCATCAACATCAATTTTGCGGACTTAGTACTGCCCCAAGAATATCAAAGTGAGACAGTACTGCCCCTAGAATTATCAAAGTGAGACAGTACTGCCCCTAGAATATCAATGTGATACAGTACTGCCCCAATATTAAGTGAGACAGTTCTGCCTCATCATCATCAATTTTGCAGAGTTAGTACTGCCCCCAAGAATTTCAAAGTGAGACAGTACTGCCCCTAGAATTATCAAAGTGAGACAGTACTGCCCCCAAGAACCTCAGTCTACATGAGTCAGTACTGCACAAAGATCTTCAAACAAATACTTCCCCAAGGATATCAAAATGAGACAGTACTGACCCAACAACATCAAAGTCAGACAGTACTGCCCCTAGGATTATCAAAGTGAGACAGTTACTGCCTCGAAAATAGCAAAGTAAGACGGTGCCGTCTCATTAACATCAATGCATGTCAGTACTTCCCCAAGAATATCAAAGTGAAACAGTACTGCTTCCGCAACATCAAAGTGATACTAGCTTCCTCAACCCACCCACATAGTGTAGTTGTTGACAGTATCACTCTCTCCCTTCATTCTGCAACAGTGTCTTCATTGGCTGTTGTGGCACGGAGCCGACCTTACAGTGACCACTCCCCAAGGCTGGACTCCAGCTCATCTGGCTGCTATAAGGGGACAAGATTCCTGTGTACAGGTACTATACTGATCCCGCTCTTTCACATTTCGTCAACCACCTGCCATCCAATTTATATCCGCATCTCTCCCGTTCCAGAAGCTACGCTCCAGGTTTTGGCACGGATTACGCACAGTCCCAATTTTATAACCACGGTCAACTATTTCCCGGCTTTTGAGGTCGCAAAACCGATACGCTAAGTCAGTCTGTAATGTCTTCAATGGACTTGCTATCGGAGAATACAAGATGGACGTATGTCATCTGACCCACCCCCTTCCTTACTCCAATAGCTATCTCATACATAACAGTGTGTACACGCATGTCAGCATCGACAGGGAAATAATTTCAGTTTGGTGTGCATGTCTGGGAAGGCTACATTGGTAACTCAATTGTGGTCCTTAATGCAAACATGTAACAAGGTTGCTGGGCCTCACCAACATAATGTATTATTGGATAATATTGTTACCTGAAAACAGCAATGAGGAATCATACAAGCACTTCTTACGTCTTCCAAAAGAAAATAGCATAGCCGAGAATCACAATGTATGTTTCATTGCTGGGTGTTGAAGGCTACGATTGGAATTTGCTGGCAATGATGTTGTAACATGTAAAACTACTGTGGTCCTGACTGCAATTATGAAACAAGTCGCTGGTCCTCCACACTACATTTATACTGGAGAAATCAACTTTTAGCACTTTTTATTATTTGAAAACAACAAATCCTGAATCAGACAAACATATATGTTTTATGTATTTCTGGTTTCATGTTATTTTATTTAGGCCCTTGCTGCCAGTGGATGTAGTTTTAATATCGGAGATCAAAGAGGAAACACTCCAGCACATCTGGCCGCTGCTCACGGCAATTCGTATACTCTGGCATCCATTTTAAGAGGTGGAACGGTAAGTCCATGCAACTCAATACAAACATTGAAAGTAGGTCTTCTTATTTTGGTATTAAGGGTAGCGTTTCTGTGATATGTGGTTTGTCTGGTGGTCATCCAAAGTTTGACCATTCTTTATTTCTCACCTACAGTGTAACACGATCTTAAGGTAGTATGTTCACAAATATTTACAAGACCTGTAATCGTAGGGAATCACTGGTATCATGTCATGACTCTACAGGCCGTTTGTCGTTATGAAGTGACAAAATCACCAGAACTTATGTGTGGAACGTACCACTAGGAGATTAAGGGTTAGATGGCTCTTAAACAGCATGTAGGGCTTTACAGCTCTGTCCAGGGATGTAATTTTCAAATCAGATGGCCGTTGGTGTCTTCCGTATGTATGTCGATCTGTTCATCAGAGAGTTACAAATTGGGGGTAAGCAGTACATTGTCGAGGTCCTCGTGAACCAGTCAAGATACGTTTGTTACCGCTCTCTTGCAAGGCAGATCAGAACATATCTGTGGTACATACATTTGTATCGCTTGTGTGTATTAATTTTACCGGCACCATGTGGAAAAACTGATTATTCGATGGCATAATCGAAGAGAACAGGAGTTTAACAAAAACATCATTGTAACATTACTTTTGGGGGACATGTAAATGTCGAGTAACGAAACTTCCCCTACCCCCGTTTGTCCCCGTCAAGCTGCAGCAAGCCAGACATTCCTAAATTTATCCGGCAAGCACTGCATATATGGTACATAAATTGTCGGTGATAATCAAAAGTAAGGTGGTTTCCTTGCATTGATCGCTACAGGACGTCGATGCTAAAAACCTGAATGGATGGAGCGCGGTCCATGTATCGTCATTCCACGGACGGCTGGGATGCCTGCAACTTCTCGTCAAGTGGGGAGCAAGGATGGACGAAACAGATAACGCTGGAAACACTCCCGGTAAGTCGACCTCTGACCTTATGTCGATCATAACAGAGCATCAGGCCTCTGTCAAACCAGAGGACAACGATGTCATTATGGCCATCTCAGGCTATGATTGCTGTCAATACCCGTAGTGACCAGAAAATCTTTCTACTATTTCATATTACTTATATTTGGATATCTTCATGATACATTATTATGGAAGATTGGGTGGTCCATCCGATAATCCGGACAGCTCAGTTATTGACAAATGCCGCCTCCATTTTGTATGGTTTTTTTTTGGCAGCCCATCTAGCAGCCATGGAGGGGCACCTACCGTGTTTGAAATTCGTAGCCAGCGGTGGACAGAGTATCGTGGACACCATAGGCTCCCGTAACGACAATGGGGAGACCCCGAAGACACTCGCCTCTCAGTTCTACAAGCAAAACTGTGTAGATTACCTCGGAGCTGTAGGTAAGGTTTTATTTTATTCGGCTTAGTTTGCATAAAACAGATTATGCATTCTTCCTTTCTTTCTTTATTTGTGGTGTCTTGGTGATTTTGGTCACGACATTTGAGTTTTCCAACCAAAAGTCGGTGGATCAAAATTTGTACCCGATTTTACGACGCAGTTATCACTTTTTGTCTAATTTGCTACGCAAATGAACTTGTAACGCCTACCCGTCTAAAAAAACACAAGCGTTTTTGAAATTCTTGATGGTACATGGTAGTCATAAGGACAATTTAGACCCTTGTATTTCATAATGTACAGTAGCAATTTCGTTGTAAGTAGCCCATTTGGATGGACGGTGAAAGGAGATACGTCGTTACATGATACTTGAAAGTTTGCCAGATACTTGGAATGATACTCGGGCATAGAC
The DNA here is from genome assembly GCA_027574785.1 of Orphnurgus asper. Classification (NCBI taxonomy): domain Eukaryota; kingdom Metazoa; phylum Echinodermata; class Holothuroidea; order Elasipodida; family Deimatidae; genus Orphnurgus; species Orphnurgus asper. The sequence goes on from JAODAG010344160.1 coordinate 10,860, forward strand.
TTACATTAAGACAACGTGTGACCCTCTCACCTTACGTAAATGTATTTCATGCCGTTCTGATCGAAGTGTGGAGAGTGAATGCAAAGGTCCATTGATTCTAACAGAAAATCAAATTCACTTTGCTGAAGTGTGTTTACTTATATTTTGCACACTTCTTATATCAAAGAAGTTGTAGGGAAAGAAACACATAATATCATGTGATGCTGGAATGATTTAGTTATGCGTTATAACAAGCAGTTAGGCTGTGCCTGTTGGCTTTCTCCCATTAGGCTGCTGGCTTATAGCCTCAGAAGAAGCAAGTAAAAAAAACCCAAAACATTTTAGCCAGTTTTAGTAATAGCATCGATATGCCCCCGAAATCGGTATCGATATACCGACCTGACTATAGCGGACTAAAACTACTATATCTAGATACAAACTTGCTGCTTAGGGCACTTCGTATTGCTATCGGAATACCTTGGTGATGGTTGTGTCTGCATAATTATCACCTTATTCACCGCTTGGCCGTTTCTTAGGGGCATGATGAGATTAGTTTACCCTGTGTAGTGCGGTTTTCCCCCAGAAGAGAACAAAAAGTACTAATAATAATGTTTTGTTATTTTTGTTTACAGGCTTGATAATGGGATTTGCCTGCGTGCTTTGGTAGTTGTTGTCTTTGTATGTTGGTTGGTGTCTGATTTGGGATCTGTATCAAGAAGCTTGCAGAAAGGACTTTCCAAAAAAACTTCCTGGAAGACCTAGAGTTAATTCTTTCAATAATTAGTAATTCTAAGAACGTTTCTCAGTCATTAAATATGGCGAGGACGGCCTTCCAGTAGAGTCATGACCTACACGTTGCGTGGCGCTACACTAGCCCAATGATCTCTTAGTCTTAACAGTCCGATCGAGATAGGATCGGGGCTGGGAAGCTGGCCAGCTTGGCACTTGGTGATGTGGCACTGATGCTGCCATTGTTTGATTTAGAGTCGAGTTCTTTCTTGGGTGGGATTTGTTAAAAACCAGTATAGGTGGTCCTCCCCCAAAGTCGGCAATTAAAATCCTGTTCTTGTAACGTGTTGTGTTTGGCAACAAACCCTTTGTTGAAAGATTGCAGTGGACAAACAACCGGCCAACAGAAGCTTACGTAAGTGAGTTTTGTAGTCCCAAACGACCCTTGACATCGTGTAGCTGGAGTAGCACTACTCTTACAGCTGAACCTGTAATGCACCATCATTCTCATTTTTCCATTTTGTTTTATTATCAATTTCTGCATCCTACCATGATCTCCTATCAATTCAACAATGAGAAAAAGGGGAGGTGTTAAATTTGGTACCATTTAACTTTTTGTTCTTCCTGTTTGTAGAATGGGAGAGGGATAATCCAGAGGATCCAGAGAGTAAGTCTAAATAGTTTAATTTTTTAAATAATTTTTTGCTATCATTAGGTTTAATTCTTGGGAAGGAAAAATCGCCGAATCCTCTATATCTGCAGGTAATAAAGGTGCTGAAGGAAGTGACAACAGAATACGATCTCCCTGAATAAACTCACCTAACAGTCACCGCTCATAAAAATATCTTGCTGAAGGAAGTGACAACAGAATATATGATCTCCCTGAATAAACTCACCTAACAGTCACCCACTCATAAAAATCTCTTCCCCTGACCTTGGCAGCCAGTCTTTGACAAGGCAACTCACTGGTCAGTGAAAGGATATCCAATGTTTTTATTAGGTGCTTTCTCTGCAGTATTGACTGGGTAATCAGTTCTTGGCATATTTTTTATAATAGTTTTTTTTTATAATTGAAGTTATAATTGAGGGTAAAATTGATTATTGAATATGGACAGTGTCATCACCAACCATGTGTTGTGATCACCACTAGTTATTGATTATGGACAGTATTGCCAAACATGTTTTTATTTATTATGGACAGTATCATCACCAAATGCATTTGCAATCACCACTAGTTATTGATTATGCACAGTATCATCCCCAAAACAATAGTGGTCTGACGTCAAAGAGGGATTTTCAAAAAAATTAATTGAGACAAAACCCACGAATGAAGGTGAAAGTTATGTATAATAATGTCATCATTTTGTCCCATAGCTGATGGATTAATTAATCTTGTCTGTTGTTTTGTTCATTGTCTCACATTTACAGTTACAACATCCAGGATGCCAGGGTTACATGTTTTCTCTTCTCTCATTTCAGATTTAGCCTTCCCAGCTCACATAGCCGCCGCAAGCGGTGACCTCAGCCATCTGAGAATACTGATCGAGCAGGGCGTCGTTAATATCAATGAGAAGGATGACAAAGGCTCTACGCCTGCCCACAAAGGTTAATTATACCCTCCCTCATCAAGGCCTTTTTATTTTTGAAGATGCCTGTCTTTTCCTTTTATCCATGTTTTTTTTAGTACTGACCTTGCTTTTTAAAAAAATCATTCACAAGTCTCGCGGCCGCTCTGACCGTCATTGACGAACTTGGGAAGACAACGTGTGGCCATCGGATTTGAAAGTTTAACAGCCGTTGGCCAAAGCTATGGGGGGCTTTTACATACGTGAACAGGTCTAAGTTACCATTCGCCCACTGTGTATCAACGTATGTTAAAGGGGTGACCCAAGTTATGAAGCAACGGAGGCTACACGTAAAATGAATCGACAGCTCACATGTGTTGCCTGTCCCCCTTAAAATATGTATTACTTTTTTTGTTTTATCTTCATCAGCTGCTGGTAATGGTAACCTGGAGACCCTTCAGTGGCTGGTTGAGATGGGAGCAAACAGTAAGTAATTTGGTCTAAAATGAAAGACTGATGATTATAATTAATAATAATTAATAGTAATTAGTAATAATTAATAAATAAATAATAATAATTATTAATAATTAATAATGATTAATACTAATTAATGATAATGGTGTTGATGATGTTGTCCTAATCATGCTCAAAACTGTGTACATCTAGATGGCCAATGCCTAGCTGACATTGCTGAAGCTTTTTACTGCAGAAATGTTTGATTACAAATTGAAATACTAATATTTGAAAGTTGTATACATAGTAATCATCTATTCCTGTTGTTTACATATGTAATATTGTATTTTGTGTAAACCGAGTTACGTTGATGATGATGATCGCATGGTCTTTTGTGACACATTGATTAGTGTCAGTGATTAATTAGTGTTGCATTGTATAAATTTTATTACAATGATAATCTTTACCTGTACCAAACAAGATGAAATTATAATGTCTGCCTATTGTTCCTAATGCTGCTGCTGTTCATATTATTGTTGATGTTTCTGTTGTTCCTGTTCATGTTCATGTTGTTTTTGATATTCCTATTGCTGTTGTTTCTAATGTTCCTCTTACTGTTGTTCCTGTTCATGTTGTTCCTGACGTTGCTGTTTTACCTATTGTTCCTACTCATGCTGCTGTTGTTCCTGTTCATGTTGTTTTGAGCTCCTGTTGTTGTTTGTGATGTAGCTATTGTTCCTGATGTTGCTGTTGTTCCTGATGTTGCTGCTGTTCCTGTTATTACTGTTCATGACATAGTTGTTGTTCTTGTTCATGTTGTTCCTGATGTTGCTGTTGTTCCTGATGTTGCTGCTCATCCTGTTATTACTGTTCCTGACATTGCTGTTGTTCTTGTTCATGTTGTTCTCCGGTTGTTGTTCCTGAAGTTGCTGTTGTTCCTGATGTTGTTCCTGTTCATATTAACCTCCATGTTTGTCAGACCTTAAAGGAGCTGACTAGAGTTCTTCTAGTGAATAAATATAACCGCAGAGTGATCTAAAATTACCACCATTGTAGCCCCTTCACGATCTTCCTGCCAAGAAAGTAGCAGTAAATTGACCAATAATAGCAAAGTATCAACAGAAATTTTACTGTCTCACTGACAGCGATCAAACAGCTATGTTGCAATCACAGTAAGACGCTATGCTGCACCTGCACCCATGTACATTGTATAAGCTACCTGTCTGTCATATGCTTATTATGAGAATTGCTGCAATATCATAGCTGCTCATGAAATATTCAATAGTAACATGAATATTAGAATTTGGCAGGCTGCAAGTGTCCATGACACATCTCACTAATTAGGGTGTAACTTATGCATATTAATTAAGGGATGGGTTGTATTACTTCTGAGCACTAGGGGATAGGAGTGTAAGTTAAAAGCCTCACTTTCTGCTTTCAAGGACGAGAAGCAAGAGTAAAACCCGGCACTGCCATTTCTCAGAGGCTTGTGAAAAGTGATTGTATTTTGGACCGAACTGAGGGAGGGACCTTAGATTAAGACCCACAAGGGAGGATTTTAATAACAAGGCTATACCAACCTGTAACTCTGACCGTCATTGAATATTATCTTTCTCTTCACATCAAACTTAAGTTCACATCCAGAACTCGGCTGGTGAGACGCCCATGGATGTAGCCAGCCGGTTTGCTCAGTTGACCTGTGTCAAGTTACTCAAAGGAGATGATGAATCAGGTAGGAAGTCGTCACAAAAGCAAGATACTGCCATCGTCTGGCTGTGAATTGCTCACTTTCTGTGGTCATCCTTCATGAAAAAATAATGTCAATTCCAGTCACAAAGGATGCAATTCTCAAAACAAAACCGTGTTCACTCCAAGTATGCCAGAAAGTATACAAGTATTCACCAGCTATGTAAAATGGACTGCATCCTTATGTGTTCCGGGTATGTCTACCGATCCAGGTACAATTTGAAGATTCCTGCTGTTTCTCATTACAATGAAGCAATGTTCTTCAAAAACAAAAAAATTAAAACTAACTGGATATGTTTTTGTGGGGGGGGGGGGTGTTCTTCAGTTCAAGCAGCTGTTATAGAGGGGCAGTTGATACGATATCCAGTTTAACTAACAAAGTCACACGAATTAACTTAATGTACTATGATTGTTGGGTTGAACTGGTGTTTGGTGAAAATTAATGGGTAATTAAATCTCCAAAATTGTAGCAGTCCCTAATTCATATTTTATATTATATGGATGGATGTATCTTAGAAAGGAAAAGATTTACGAATACATACCCAATATCTGCATTGGAACATTTTCTATAATGTGAGATTTCATTGAATTCAGAGTAAAAAAAATTGATGAACTAAGGGGAAGCAATAATGGTCATTTTGTAGAGTCTGATGAACTGAATCTCAATGGTTTACTTTGTAGAATCGCATGAATTAACAGGGAACAATGATTATTTGTGTAGAATCTGATGAACTGAAACAAAGGTTACTTTGTAGAATCTGATGAATTAACAGAAAACGTTTGTTACTTTGTAGAATCTCATGGATTAACAGGGAACAATGATAGTTTTTGTAGACTGTAACAAACTGAAGCTATAGTTATACTTTGTAGAATCTGATTAATTAGCAGAAAAGCAATGGTTTCTTTGTAGAATCTGATGTAATTAACAGGGAACAATGGTTATTTTTTATAGAATATGATGAACTAACAGGAAACAATGGTTATATTGTAGAAGCTGATGAATTAACAGGAAACAGTGTTACTTTGTAGAATCTCATGAACTAAACAGGAAACATGGTTAGTTTTTAGAACTAACAGCACGTAATGGTTATTTTATTGAATCAGATGAACAAACAGAAAACTGGTTAATTTTCTGAATCTGATTAACCTACTGGAAGCAATGGTTATTTTGTGGAATATGATGAATTAACAGAAACAATGGTTATTTTGTAGAATCTGAGGAATTCATTGGGAACAATAGTTGCTTTGTAGAATCTGATGAACTTAATGGGGAAAAATTATTTTGTTTCTACAAAATAATTTTTCCCCATTAGTTCATTCAGATTGTACAAAATAACTGTAACTCTAATGAATTACTAACAGAAAGCAATGGTTATTTTGTAGAATCTGATGAGGAAGCAGCAGATTATAACAATGCAGAGGTTCATCAGGACATCGTTGTTAGGATGGCAGCTGACCGTGGAGTTGAAGGGGACAGCGTCCCCCAAACAGCCCAACAGAAAGAAGAAGCTAGAGGTACGGCTCGTTTGAACACCTGATGTTCGTCAACCTTAATTAAACCTATCAAACCTAATGAAAATGCCCAGGCTCTTTTTAAAGACATCTTGGCATGAACAAGAGGTCCACAGAAAAATGACAAAATATCCAAAGTAACCACAAAAAGTAACAAAATAATTCACCATCTAGCCATGGGAAGATGATTGGTTTCCAAGTTATTTAAGAGTTTGAATTGAGACCAATGCCTCTTCACCGGCCACCGAACCTTTTTCCTTTATAACCCTGTAACGTACCAGCGCTTCACATTGCACGAGTGGGTTTCCTAGACCTGTTCCGCTTCATAGCTCTGGCCACCAGTGTACGATCAGGCTGTAATTTTTAAATCTGATGGCCACACATGTGTCTATCATACTTTTGTTGATGATCTCATGTCCGCCATGGCGCATATCCTCGTCGGAGAGCTAAGAACTCTGGGGAAGCAGCGCAGTGTCGAGCTCCTCATGCACTGGCCAAGACGTGTTTGATATAGTTCTCGACTGGTCGCTCGGATGAACTTGCTGCCTATACTGCGCAAACGGCCGAGAAGAGCCGGACGAGGGGTACGCTGTCGCACAATACGAACGAGAACAGAAAATTATTTGCTCCTTCTGGCCTCGTACGTAGGTCGATCGGTGAAAAGGATTGAAGAGCTGGAACGACTGATGGGCATAGCCAAGCAGAACTTTAGACAGCTAGGGGGTAGGCTGGAGGAAGATCGGGAGCTGAGGCAGAAAGAGAGGGAAAGCCAAAGGTATTTATGTATTTCTTTTTCGTTTATGCCTCTGATCCTCTTTGGCGAGTGAGTCCCTAGCAAATGTCTGCTGGAGCACATCTGGATGACCATCTGACCATATCCTCGATTTAACTTTCATTCTTCTAGCCATAAAACTCTTCATCCACCGACATCATGTAATGGACGGAATGGTACTGACCAACGGTTAATTCAGGAATCCACGGGATCAAGGAAGTTTGAAGGATGGCTTGAGATGCATACGTAACAAACGTCATAGTCACAGGCGTCAGCCATACTAAATTATGACAAATTATTATTAGATTAAGTATGCAATACAAACACCTGATATACCAGACTGCGGTACCAATCCCCTGTTACCATGGCATCGACACGACCCCGCCTGCCAGCAGCACTAGGCTGGAAAAGATTACACGGAAATTGGACTGCAACTGGATACTGGGAGGGTGTAATCCTCGACTTGGTGAATGTGAGGTCAAGGATGGGTGAATCGAGAGTACAAACACTTCAGGCGGCGATTGTGCACTGAAAGAGTGAATATGCCGGACTATGTATGACTAAGCATGAAATTTGTTCTGAATGTCCGTGTTTCGACTTGAATGGATTCGGAACTCGTTACAGCTGTTCATCACGAATGCAGATTTCTGCGATGAAATCTTAAAATTAACTTTTATAAGCATGTTAATTAAGCTTCTCGTTATTGTTGGGTTTGGGGCTAGTGAAGCAGCTAAATCCTCGAAAGTAAATTTCTCCTTCAAATGAGCAAAGAGCCCAATAACATTTCACAGTTATACGTAAAATGTAGGCGGGTCTTCGAAAATTAGAACTACGAATGTTTCCACAGTTCAACATGGTTGATCAGAATTATCTCAATCAGCTAGAGCAGTGGAGGTAGGGTGGGGTGGGTTTAATTGGGAGGAGCCTGAGAGAGGCTATAATGGTGGGTTTCGGTAGTGAGGAGGTCGATTTAATCCGTTTATCCAAATTACAGAATAACAAACGAGGCGAAGACGAGTCCATTAATTGTCAAATTTGGAGTCGAGACTGTCATTCAACAATAATAGTCTGACGAATGCGATTTATTGGTGCCAATGCCAAAGACTCATAAACCTATTCAGTCAGGTCGGTGTATGCGTTTGCGTTTGTACGTGACTCTCGGGTATGTAAACATGCATGTATGTCATTTGGTATTGATGGCATCATCTATGTTGTCAGTAGATGGGTCCATATATCATTGTCGGTGTGCCTAGCAATGCGGGCATGGATTTAAGTAAAATTCTTAAAATGCCAATATCCCCACAACTGCATTAGGTGTACCATACAGGTTCTAGGCCATAGATGCAATAATTATGTGATTCATTATTCATGAATGGGGAGGAGCCAAGGAGAAATCTAGCAGAATTAGCTGTCATCTCCAAGCAGGAGCACTGCAATATCTCCGCTGGGGAAAATCAGACTTTTGACACGAAAGAGGTGATAGAGGCAAAATTAAGGCACATATCTGTGTCTTGCAAACGTGGGATTCCATTTCAATTCGTTAAAGGGACGTACAATTAACTAACGTAGCATTTTCCATATAAAAAGTTTATAAACCTTTCGCTCCTAGGATATTTGTCTCAAGTTAGTCACAAATTATGAATTTATTTAAATAATTTATTTGACATTGAAAAAGAGGGATATTGTAAGACTTGTTAACTTGTTGACTTGTAAGGATAAAAATAAAGTTAAAACGATAAAAGAAAACAGCATATGAGCAAGTTTGAAAGCTCAGAAGAAGATGAAAGCAAAGATAACAATAAATTAAGATAAGGAAGGCTAAACAGGTAAGAACACATTGAAAGTTAAAGATCATCAGAATTAAGAGAATTGAAACATCATTACTTTCAAATAAAAAAAAGTTAATCAATCATAGATTCTATGTCTAACAAAAGGTTTAAAGATGTTGCACTTGTAAATTTCTGTTGGTGGGTTATTCCATTCCTATGCAGCTGTAAATATGAGAAGCTTCTTTTGTTATCTGTGGTTCTTCCAATTATAAACAGGTTTACCTGCGCTATTGCAGGTCTTGATGTACGCGACTATGTACATATCTAGTAAAGTTAAACATATCACATACATACACTGGTGGGGGGTGGTCATACATCTGTCATTGACTTGTACATCATTACGAGCCTATTTGCTGGAATACCCTTTTCATTGGGATCTTTTGAAATACACTTTTAAAGGTTGGTAAGCTCTTGGTTGCTGATTGAACTTCAGTTACCCTGCGCTTCTCTAGTTTATGATTTTGCTATAGATGACAGAATGTTACTGACGGGACTGTTTAACCGGTGTAATAAATGGGTCACTTTTTAACCAGTCACTGTTCAGGATGTCAATGATCTCTGGTTGCCCTAAAGGTCGTATAAAATTGTGGTAAATCACAGGTCATTTTTGGACTTTTGAATGTTCATGTATCATTCATTGCAAAAGTTTAACTCCACTACTGCCTAAAAGAGGTAACTTTTATAAATTTTGAGTCCTCGTGGCGAATGACACCTCAAACCTCGCCAGAACAGGGTTTTGGAAATGATCTGCCTAAACTTAAGAGCTTTTTGAAAGCAACGTGCTGTGCAGAAATGCGGTACGAATCCATTGCATCCCATGTTGCCTGCTTTACGTCAGCCACCGGGATCATGTGTTCCCGGTTAATTGCTGTAACGTGGTATGTTGTGATCCTTTTCTCTGCCGGGCCTTCTTCCGGCCATCTAATAGTGGAAACCATTATCCCAAGGAGGTAGCCTTTTGATGTCAATGCCCCACCCTCAGACTAATGTGCTTTATGTCACCCACACCCCCCCCCCCCCCGTCTCTTCTCCCAGGGTTATCGGAGAGCTGGAATCTCAGTTGGAATACGAGAGGTTGAGAAGGGAGAAGTTGGAATCGCAGTTGGATGAATGCCGGAGTGAAATCAAAAGCTTGAATATGCACATCGAACAGATGTCCACATTGGGAGCTGTAAGTATATAGACAACGAAATTTTAAATGGGTGG
>JAODAG010344271.1:0-20650 GCA_027574785.1 Orphnurgus asper
GGACCCTCAATGGATGCTGTGTCTGAAACGAAAGTAAATGATCATATTAAAAGTTAAACGGAAAAACTTTATAAACATGTGCAATATTGTAAACCGCCTAAAATTGGACATTATCACACCAATAGGGCACTTGTTTTTGTAGCGAGTAAAATATATGGTTTAACAATTTCTTGGGACAATACTAATTTCCAACCACGGTTTATGTTAAAACATAACGCTACTGTTTCTTTGTATGTAAATAAGAAAAAGAGTAGAAACAGAAGTGGATTTATCCGATGGTGGAACCGAACAACCCGAAATATTTGTCAATGATTAAGATTTGTTTGTGGAGTGTGGCATGTGGTAGGAGGGGGAGATATCACAGGTATCACCACAGTAAGCTGTGACTTTCGGAAAACTTCATATCTATACTTACAATATCTCCAATTTCAGAACTTGCTGAATTCCATAATCCACCATGCCCTTCGATAAATTTTAGTCTGATGTAACAATTATTATTGGGTAAGTATTAGCTGCTCTTTCATCTGTCATTGTAGTATCTGTAATACTATAAAGAACCTCGAGCCAAGTTGAATAAATTACTGCAGCACCCTCCCATACAAATTCCTCTTTACACCCCTGCCACGAGCTGCTTTTTCCATATTTTATTTCCTACAGGATATGGATGTGGCACTTGGACGTCGAGGTCAAGAGTATTTTCCCTATCAATTTTGGGAGCATGTTGTACCTTTAAAATATTTTTGAAGACCTTAATTAGCATTACTTTTGCCATATTGTTTTAAAATAGTAGACAAGGCAAGAAATCCTTTACCTTTAGATAATCGTATCTTTTCGTCGTTAAAATTCAAATATAATATTTTGTTTTCCTCCGTAAACTATTCATGATTGATTTCTGTTGATGGGAGACCCAAATGTTCATAAAATTTATCATCCATGTTTATTCATAATAGTATATATAAATTTTATTCTTCAATTGAAAATTCTCCCCAGAGAAGCGGTATATTCGCTGTTTTACCAGCCGTAAGTTTTACTTGTTTTTGGGAATGCAGCTTTTTTGGATCGTCTAGCATTTATCTGAAAAAGTCAGCCATGTTTTATTATATACGAATATAGATGTTATTCTTCAATTGAATATTTCCCCCAGAGAAGTGATCAGAAGCTATCGAATCTAAGCGGTGGAATCGCTTGTTTAGGAGTGGGGCAGCATGTGAGAAATACAGCATTTGTTTTATTGAATTTAATGCTTCTTTGATCCCTTAGCATTTATCTGAAAAAGTGAAAAAAGTGCAGCCGCCCGCTCTTCTACAGAATCGTCCTTACCTACTTCCCCGTGTAATAGAAGTTAAGCTAAATGTCATGAGGAATCTTAAATGAATGTCCTTTAATTAAGATTTTCCAACATTTACAAATATTAGATGCTTTGGCAAACAAACTAGCAGAGAATCCATTTTCTTGAGACCACTTTAAACCCCAAGCAGTTGGAGGTCTTAAAAGGTTAAATGTAATGTGCCCCCATTGTAATGCCTTCACTCTGTAGGGATGAGAAGTTTCCCTGACCTTCCAGAAAGTGATCGAAGATTAATGTACATTCATGTCTAATGATGGGAGGATACATAGCAGTTCCTGGGGAAGGATGGGATAGTTGGTTACATGCCTGCCTCATTAACCTCTGAATATTGGTCGACAAGAGAATTGCTTGTTGAAGCCAGTAGTTATCCACGATCAGGACGGACAGGCTTCCAAACCCTTACTAAACTAAACGATGAACACTTGCATGTTGATTATTTGACAACAAAATATGATAAATAGTAAAACTTTGCTTGAAACCAGAATCAGGTTGACACAAAAACCTCTTAGATACAAAAAACTGCCCTTTATGGTTCCTTTTTGGTAAGTTTGTAGTACCTGCTGAATAAAAAACAATCTGACTAGTGTCTTCCTATGCCAATGTTATGTTCCATTGGTATTATCTGACTATAACATGCTGGTTGACAGACTGGTAAGTTTGTAATACGAGAAGCACGAGAAGCCATCTGACATCTCTATTCCTACCAATGTCAAACACTGCAAGTTTGTAATACCTGCCACACAAGAAACCATATCTGACATACTTCATCCTAAAAGGTTAAATGCTAGTGGACTAATTGGTAAGTTGTAATCCCTGCCATACAAGAAACCATCTATCATAGTTAGCACTCTTCCTGCCAATAATAAATTCTCTTGCCATATCTGACTGTAACATGCTAGCGGGCCAATTGGTAGATTTGTAATACCTGCTGCACAAGAAACCATCTGACTTGTCTCTTCCTACAAATGGTACCTACCACAGGTAAATCTGACCAATTGGTAAGTTGTAATACCTGCTCACAAGAAACCATCTGATTTGTCTCTTCCTATCAATGTTAAATTCCACTGGCATCTGACTCCTCTCCCTATCAATGTTACCTACAAATGGCATTATCTGACTTTCACATGCTAGTAGATGGATAGGTAAGTCTTTAGTATGTCCTGCACAAGAAACCATCTGGTATTTTCTGACTAGTAGGCCAATTGGTAAGTTGGTATCAAGGGGAATCGATGTTACCTTTCACTGGTATTGTCTGACTGTAACATGCTAGTGGATGAATTGGTAAGTTTGTAACATCTGCTGCACAAGAAGCCATCCAAAATGGCATCCACTGGCATTATCTGATTGTAACATGCTACTGGTCTGATATTGAGCTCTGTCCAACTTCAGTTATTTTCAAGTTGGTTTCTTTCGTGCTTTACGCTGTATAATCACAAGTAATGTGTCCTTTTTTATGCTACATATACTACTCATCATCAGGTATTGATCTATCCAATCGATAGACAACACAGTAGTATTTAGAGCAGTCTTTGTATATATGAACCAGTGTATCCAAATCCAGGGCAACAGTATGGTCAAAAGTCTGAAACAGGGAAAAAATTACATGCATTAAGTTTCAATCAATTACAAATTGCTGTCAAATAATATTAGAATAAACAATTATTTTAAAAAGGGAAAGGTAGATCCTAAAATTTTTGCTTAGTGTGAGAGATATGAGTGAATGTAAAATCTCAAGAGACCAAGCAGTTGCTAGAAATATTAAAACAGTCAGAGAACTTGATCCAAAGCTTATATCTTTTGTGATTTATACCAAGGTGATGAATAGTTTACATGAACAAATGGTTGACTGGTTCATCCACAATCACAACTTTCTTGTCTCAAGTCTATGAGGCTTCCTAGCCCTTGCAATACTAAACTAAACAAATTCATCATGGCATGAGTATAAACCACAAGTGTGCATACATCATTCCAATCTTCAGGGTTGAGTATTAAACCAAGTGCACACATCAACCCACTCTTCAAGTCGAGTATAATTACACGACATGAGTAAACATCAACCCAATCTTCAAAACGAATCCACAACTTCATGTCTAAACCACAGATGTGCATAAACAATTACATTGTTGAGTATGAATTGAGCATACATCAACTCAATATTCAATGTTGAGCATAAACCACATGTGCATACACCAACCCAATCTTCGAAAGTTTAGTATAATCCACAGGTGCATACATCAACCCAATATTTTAATATTGAGAAAACCACATATGTGCATACATCATTCCCATCTTCAATGTTGAATACAAACCACATGTGTGCATATATCAACTCAATCTTCAAAGTTGAGTATAATCCACATGTGTATATATTATCCCAATCTTCAATGTTGAGTACAAGCCACATATGTGCATCAACCCAATGTTCAAAGTTGAGTATAAACTACATATGTGCATACATGAACTCAACATTTAATATTGAATAAAAACACATGTGCATAATCATTACAATCTTCAAAGTTGAGTATAAACCTCATGTGTGCATGCATCGACCCAACCTTCAAAGTTGAATATAAACCACATGTGCGTACATCATCCCAATCTTCTTCAAGGTAGACAACTTTCAGCTTATGGCCTGTCTTGTCATCATGGAAACAAACATAAGCAGAGATTGCTTCTCTGTTATGCTGCTCTGCTGCCAGAGATGTTGCCACCATTAGACTGAGGTCATCATCATATTGTAGAGAGAAAATTCTCTGGAAAATGATATTGAGAAAAACATCAATGGAGCTATGAAGGAGATAATCTTTCTAATGGGCAGACTGGGCCCACTTTTCTCAGTTTTTATTACCTAGTAACAGCTGTGAGCTACAGGAAAATAAATGTGTTTGTTTTAAGCATTATAAGTCTCTAGATAAAAATAAGTAATGTAAATAAAAATGACAAGTGGGTAATATATATGCATCATTTCATTAGGAAATAAGGCAAGCCACTTTCCCTGGGTCTTGGAGGTAACCGGCCAACACCATCTTTTTTAACAAACAAGATTACTGTATCACATGTTTGCCATCTGTCATATTTGTTGATTTGTTATAAAACTGGTAGAGATCATATCTTACAAACACATTTTAACAATGTTGCAGAGCAGCACAGTCATTGATGATTCCTGATTAATAATTTTAAGCATAAAAGTGTTCTTTATTTTTTAAATGTTCATATTTAGTAGTCTATGTTTACTATTTATATTAGTCCAAAGGTTTCTCTTGTTTATGTAGTTTATAACATTTTACATAATAGTTGTTTCCAAGTTTTTTGTAACCAATATTTTTTCTTCCGACCTTCCGAGAGCAGTAACATACTGATTCATTCACATGCAGCTCAATACTCTTGCCCTACAGGACGTAGGGGGATTCTCTTTCCCACTACCAGCATGCCACGATGCCTGCTCTTAAACCTCATCCAGACCCCTGTGCGTAACAATAAAAATGGGGTCCATGCAAACATAAAAACTGCGGTCATTAAAACCTACCCCAGTAATGAATGTCCCTTGATTAATTGCTCACAGGCTGCAGACAGTATTCTTCCCTTTACAACATTCACAAGAATTTCAGTTCCATAGCTATGCCAAGCAAGTTATTGGTAATTAAAATTGGTCATAAAACTCTCACTTTAAGGTCAATCACAAACTAATGGGCCAGTCACATCATGAGCACTGACGATACTATAGGACCTTTCCTTTTTTGACAATTATTCTTTTGCATATTGTCCCATTTTTCCACAATCATAGGATACCAGACGATAGTGATTTTAAAACAGTTTTCTTAATACATAATGTGACCATTCCAGTAGCTTTTGGTAAAGCCATTAACCTTCTGGAGAGGAAACCACAACAACATGCTTGGCTTACACCACATAGGTTAAAAGTCACAAAAGTCACAAATGGAAGAATACTGCCTGCATCCTGCAAGTGTTCTTTGTTTATCCATGCTGTCACCACACACATCAGTCGACACAAAATGGTCATTAATGAAGATATGTATTACTGTGCTTAGTTATAATGACCCTACTTTTTATATTGTTATGAACTGGGGTCTGGATGAGAAAGGTTTAAGAGGCAGGCATCGTGACATGTAACATCTACTCCTACAGTATGTTTTTGCCAACTATTCATCTACAATTTAATAGAATAAAGGAGCAGTGGCTCAACACAAGGAATTTTTTTGAGGAATTTCTCGCGAGAAATGTGATCTCGCGAGAAATGGACATTCTCGTGAGAAATTTCTCGCGAGAAATGGATATTCTCATGAGAAATTCCTCAACGAGAAAGGCACACATTTCTAAGAGGATTTCTCGAGAGGAATTTCTCGCAAGAAATCTGATCTCATCAGGAATTTCTCGCGAGAAATCTGATCTCGCTAGAAACGGATATTCTCACGAGAAATTCCTCAACGAGAAATGGATATTCTCAAGAGAAATTCCTCACGAGAAAGGCATCGTGACATGTAACATCTACTCCTACAGTTTTTGCAAACTATTCATCCACAATTTAATAGAAAAAAGGAGCATTGGCTCAACACAGATATTTCAGCTTGCCATTGAGATGTATATGCATGCCATGGTGGTGAGGATATCATCAACAACCTACAGAATTAATACATTGAAAATTACAGTTCACGGTCATATGCCAGTGGCAGTCTACAAGGACAAAGGATGCATGTACTTCACAGTCACATTCGTTGTATCATTGCTGCAAATTGACAACTGGTAATGATGACATTTTGAGTAGGCTACTGTGCCTGCATGAACTGTACTGTACTGTCTGCGATGTGGCCTGGCTTTTCTCTGATTTGACTTTTCCATCTTTTTTGCTGTTGTTTTAATTTTCTCATTTTCCAAATTGGCCAAGCTCCTTTTTCTTTTTATTGTGCATCATATTTTGCAGCTCTTTCTTACATTGAGTGAGTTGTTTAAGTGATTCTGTTTTTCTTCCCCTATTTGCATTCTATCCATAACTTCTTCCTCAATGAGATATTCACCAAATGATGTCTCAACTGCTTTGCCCCTATTTGATATCACTTGCTGGCATTTGGTTCTGCAGTAGCGTGGTTATTATATTAGTTATTTCTTTGATATGAGTTGTAGGTTATCACTTGAGTCACCTGCAGACAGTTGGCTATGCGAACATGACAGGAATTATGACTCATTCCCTAACATTCTCTTTTGCCCTAACTGCATCTCAATCTTGAGAAAGAAATGTAACCTGTTCACTACCTTGTCTGATTAAGTTACTTTTGCCAAAGATTCAATCATGAACCATCTAGGTTTGGTGATGAAGATGTGAATTTAATAATGTTATGAGGTTAGGAATGCAGGCAGCTACTAGTGTTCCAATCTCTCCTGTCCATCCTCACAGGACAGGTCAGATTAATACAAACATCCAGAGTAGTAGGTCAGAGACATTCCCACACCAGCATAATGTGAAGGCAGATTTTAGGCATAACAGGTACATAATAACAGCTTGAGTAGCTGATCTATAATATCTGCAGGCAGGATGATTGGATGATAATTTCGTAGCAGCTTCGGTCAGAATCAAACTGACAGAAAATGAGCATGTGCTCAAAAGCTAAATGCACGTACAGTTGTACAGTAGAACAGAATGCATGCATCACTTTGAATGTTGTTAATGCAACTTCCTGAATAATTAGGTTGCATAATAATTCTAAACAGTGGACCAGATCACATAATATGGAAGAAAAACGAACCACTACAATCCTATTGGAACTTAAATATGGATGTCTACTGCTTCCTAAAAACACAAAACTGACCCTTTGTCAAATTTGCAACTACATACATCTTGTTTGAAAATAGTTTAATAATTTAACGGACAACGGATTCAGCACAAAAGGAAGACAAAGCTTAACATACCCGATGATGAGAATACAAGTGACAGTTGTCATGAAAAATCAAATGGTTGTGTGCTAAATGGACTAGCTGTGCATTCATCTATTGTATTCATCTATCACATAGTAATAGATACTCACACTTGAGACAATTCCAAGCAAGTCTGGAATCGCTCGTCTTTTAATAATTCTTCCTGATGAGCTCACCATCCAGGTCCTCAGTCCATCTGGATCATCATTGTTATGCTCTTCTCTTTGATGAGGGAAAATGGAAAACAGATTTTCTATTCTGCTTGTTCCTTGGTCAGTCACATTAATTTTTAGAATCCTGCAAAGACAATCTTAGCATCACTAAAGCCATTGGTTGTTCTCCATGCATTCACGCTTCACGTAAACTTTTCAATATGAGAACTTTGGATGATGTTATGTCTAAAGAATTTCAGCCATTGGAGGGAATATGTGACCTTGCAGATCTTGATAAAACATGGTTATTCATAGGAACAACAAGACACGAAAGGTTAGGAACAATCTAACTATCAGGATAAGGATATAATTAAAAGAGCAACAAGACTCCAAAGGGCAGCAACAATGGGACTATAAAATATGACAAGGGTGTAGAGCAACAAACTCCAAAGGTCAGGAATAATGGGGCTGCTATCAGACAGGACAATGTTGTAGTCAAAGAAACAACAAGACACCAGAGCGCAGAAATGAGCAATAGCACAGCACCACTGTGTATGAGAAAGTGGGATATCAGGCAAGTGTAGTAATAAGAGTAACAAAAGGCAGGAAGAATTGGGATATCAAATAAATAAAGGGTGTAGTTATAACAGCAACAACACTTGCAATCATCAGACAGGATGAGGGTGTAGTCATAGAAGCAATGAGATTAATGAGATGGGCTACTGGCATATGGAAGTTTTCAGATAGTATGTGTCCACAATCATATAGAAGCATTCAGACAGGCTGTCAGTCACAGTACAGAAACATTAAAAAAGGATGGGACTACAATCATATGAAAGTATTCAGACACGATGGGACTACAGTCACATTGAAACATTCAGACAGATGGGCCTACAGTTATATAGAAGCACTCACACAGGATGGGACTATACAGTCTCATAGAAACAAGCATACAGACAAGTTGTATCTACAGTATCATTCAATCATTGAGACAGGCTGTATCGAAAGCCAAATAGAAGCATTCAGACAGGATGTGATTAGTCATAGTACAGAAGCATTCAGACAGGCTGTGACTATACCAGTCTCATGGAACATTCATACAGGATTGGACTACTGTCACACAGAAATTTAGTTAGTAAGTAAAAGGTTAGGAATGACAAGTGTTCTTAAAAGAGGCCCTAAAATTCAAGATCATTCTTAAAGGCATTGACATTTTTAGAATATAAGCATTCAGACAGCCTTGCAGCCACAGCATTCAGACAAGCATGTGTCTAAAAATCACATAGAATCATTCAGAGTCACATATAATTCATACAGGATGGGACTATACACTCACATAGAAAAATTCAGACAGGATGAGACTAGTCTCATAGAAGCAGGTAGTGTCTATAGTCACATTATGTATCTATATGTGGGAATATAATCATATAGAAGCATTCATGCAGTATGGAGTTAGTCATTGTAGGAATCATCACACTACTACAGATCTACAGTTGAGGAGATATGCTACATAAACATGACAAGTTCCACTGGCAACAATGTTGTGTACTTACTGAGCAGAATGCACTGTAACATGAACTAGCCTGTTAGAGTCATCATTCAGGAAATACAGGCTATCAGTCTCATAAGCATCAAGAGATACTGGAATTGATCCTCTCTCCACCTGTAATATTAATGCATACTAATAAAATGCTTGGAATGCATATTAGGATTTGGGGATGTGAACAAAGTCAGAGATGGATATCTGCCTGGAAAGGACAACAGAGTGTCTGATAGACAACAAAAATGAAGTCAAAGTACTCATCCAAGCTGCTGCTTTCAGGAATTCTGAATTAGGGACCTAGGCAAATATTTGAGGATGGTACACCTCGAACAGTGGGCTATTGGTCTGGCATTCCATGTGGTTGGAGAAAATGGCAGTCTATGGAGAATGACAGGCCTGTAAGAGCTCCTGTGAGTCTTTACAAATAGTAATTCTTTACCATCAATGTTTGTTGCCAAGTAAAGTGCTTTCGGAAATGTGGAAATTACCGGGACAATGCTGAATGGGGATCCGTCTGATGACCTCAACCTGCACCTGATGTGAATTGTAAGTTCAGATTGCGGGAGCTCATCTCGACCGTGCTGCCAAAACCACAATGTCCCTTTGCTCTGAGAGTGTTCCGTCCTGTACGGAACACTCGACCTGTGTTCTGTGAACTGGTTTCAGTCAGGGGTAAGCGCTGGTAACCATGCAGGGTTGTCGAGGCCACAAAAAGGGCTAACAGGGAGGACCCTAGTTTGAGAGGCCTCAGTGTTTGGAATTTGTGAGGCAAAAATAGGGAAACAAATATACTTACAACCCATCTCAAGGGATAGACAAGGTCCATTGCCAATGCTTCTGGAGTAACCTTATGCAGAAGGTCGGGAGGTTAATGTTGTCTGAACTAGGATGCGAACACCTTGGTCATGAATTGACCATCGATGTTAAGTCTGGTCCCATCACCGAAATGTTTGGGAAAGCCCGTCGGGAACCGAATAGGGACGAGGATAATATTACGAATTGTGGCCATCGCTGTCTACTACGATTGGGGGTAGAGGAGAAACGTTGCCCCTTTCTGGGTTCTCCCAGCCTCGAGAATGCCTCTGGACTGTGTTCTTCTGCAATGCAGAGCAACATGCTGTCATCCTTGACTGGATCCGACGAATCTGAGACTGGCATTGTGTCCGGAAGAAGAACACATCTCGGTTGGAACTGGAGGGTTGTGACAATCAGCTGCTAGGCAGGGCCGATTTCTGGCTCATGCAGGATGCCCTTATGTGAGGTTGCATGGATGGTAGATTTCTGAAGTGCCTCTCTAACAGGCTTGGCAAAGAACCTCAGGCTGAGCCTCCAGTTGGCTGTTCAGCCAGTCTTGTGCAAACGACCCCATCTGAGCTAACAGGGTCAGGCTTCCTCATTGTAGGTAGGAGGAAGTCTTCCTGTCAGATTTCAAAGCTTATTGGTCAGCTTTGGTGGAGATCATCCTCGCTTCCATCAAATTATGTGAGGGATCTTGATCTACCTCTACAAAGGAATCAATAGTGTCGAGAGTTGGAACGAACCATCATCCTCTACACCAGGGGTTCCCAACCTGTGGTACGCGTACCACTAGTAGTACATTTGTACTTTCTCGGTGGTATATGCGGTGTGGTACACAGCGTGCTTCATTTTTTTATTACACTGGTGTGTCAGAAGTTGTGGCCCCAAATTTTTTAGTAGTACTAGGAACCCATATATTTTTTTTGTAATTACCCATAGGCTATATAGTAGTTTTCCGTATGCATATATATATAACTGCCAAATTATAACTGAAGTTTCTTCAATACAAACTTTTATTAGTTCAAAATTTGAAAAGATGTGAAATGGTACCCCACTAGAAAAAGGTTGGGAAATCCTGCTCTACATTACCAACTGGCTCCTCCATGACAAAGACCCATCTTGGCACACTCCTGAGTGGCTAGAGATTTACCAACTCCACCAAAAATTCCACGCACAAAATACGAGTGGTTGTCTGCTACATTGATAGGTGTAAGCAATTTAGTAAGAGATGGGTATAAGTAGAGTGCCATAAAAGGAAGCTTCCTACAGAGCTGCCTGTAAGATATGATTTATATACGATAGTGTATAAGCCATTTCCAGATCAAACATACACATCTACAACTTCTGTCATGTAAGCTTTCTTTCTTGGTTCTGGAACAAACCTTCATTCTATGCCCATATTTTTAGTCTGCTTAATGTACCTAGTAGGTGTCTCACCCCCCCCCCCCCCCAATTTGGCTAAAATGATGATGATAGTTGGAAAATCTGGAATTTCTGATATCTCACTCTTGCCAGTTTTCCAACTGCATGGTTGTATATTTTCCAACTAGTCAAAGTGAAATGACTGAAATATTAATTTTCCCCTGATAAAAGCCAACTAAAATTGTCCAGTTTGACACAGTTCTTGTCATGTCTCATTTTCCCCCAAACCTTACGTGCAGATATAAGATCCGACTACCACTGTAGTATACTACCGTTCCGACCTTTTACGGACAACAGTACGGTGGCCTAATACAACATTTTGCTATATGGAAATGATCCTATGTTGGGGAGAGTGCATTCAAAGAATACACTAACAGAGGTCTCAAATTTAGCCAATCACAGGCAATAAACAGCTTTGTAGAGGATCTTGTCTGGCCCTAGCTATAATCTAAACCGTGGATGGTTATACTGAGATTTGTTGGTAATATAGTTTGGGGTAAAATGTTTGGGACAGCCTACTAAGTAATTTGTCTGAAATGTTGGCATATCGGAAACATAACATAGGCTCAAGGAGCCTATAATGCTTTCAAATGTGCGTACCTTCCAGAACCCCACGCCTATTGCGCAAAGCGTTAAGGCCACAAATCTATATTTTAAAAGAGCTCCCCACACTTTTGGTGAAGGTTCCATGCGTATGGGCCTAACCTTAGGCAACCACATACTGTACCCAATATACACATCAGTCAGTAGGCACTGTGCCGAAGGCCCACTAAGATTTTACGAAAAAATGAGGGCCTTCCAAAATAATGAGGGCCTTCCAAAATAATGAGGGCCTACGCAAGCCCTGGGAAGTGTCATTTTCAGCGATATAGGAGGTATTTTTAGCCAAAATTTATATTCTACGCCATGTACGTGCCAACCATGGCCGTATGGAGCAGAGGGGGCAGCAGGGGAAGTTGCCCCCCCTCAGAAATTTTCCAAGTAAACTATTTACCCTTTTTTGGAAGTCGAAATTTATGAGATCGCAAGAAAAGTTTGTCAGATGTAACTTGGAAGGCCTGGGAAGTGCCATTTCCGGCCATCTGGGAGGCTTTTGTCAAAAAATTGCTTTGTACGCTCCGCGCCAACCGATGGTCGTGCTACACTTAGATAACATGAAGCGTCTGCCCAGTTGGAAAATTATGATTCTACACCCCCCCCCCCCCAATCACAGCACCCTAGCAATGCCCCTTGGCTCACATATACCATTCCCACTATTGCTGAACTCCCAGCTACCATTCCCATCTCTACAGAAGTCACATGTACCATTTCCACTACTGCAGAACTCATGCACATCTACCATTCTCAACTCTGTAATACTCACATCAACATCACATCACACCCTGCCTTGAAATCAGACTGAGCAGCAGATAATTTATTTAATTCATAAGGACTGCTCTTTGTTTCAACTTTGTATTTATTGTACTCACCATTTGTTCTGTTTTCAATAGACAGATTTTGTACATATCCTGATGATTTGGCTGGTAGAAGTAATGCAAAGGGACTCCCCCTAACCACAAGTTGTGTTCATTACATTTCACTTCAAACAAAATTGGTGGTATATCTAACAAAGAAAATAGAATGACCTATTATAAATGGTTTCTTACAATAAACTCACACTCACAACTAAATAACTTCATTACAGTGTACATGCAAGTTATACTTGATTTATATGCCCAAGATTGAAGAATCCCTGGATCCCAGTTTTGGCTGCAAGTCTCTCAAATGTCTGCGCCTGACCTATAAATAGCACACTAACATGAAAATGTGCCAGAAATTATTGATAACATCTTTCAATTCCCTTTGGTAACTTATCATTAACAAGTGATGATGAAATCAAGATCCAATGTGACATACTGTCCAAAACTTTCTGGTTTGGCAAGAGGTGGTGTATATGTTATTAACTACAATTCACAGCACATACTCCCTTACCTCATAAACACTATGCATATTCAGATACTACCGTGATCTGGCTACTGGCAATCTGTACCATACTATATACCTCCGATTATTCGGCATTGCCACTCCAGTGGCCAGGACGTGGAAGAGAGGCACTCTGCAGGCAGGTGAAGTAATGTTTGTGTGGTTAGACATATAATGAATATATGGAGTACACAATAAACACAAACACGAGATGAGAATGAATCGTATAAAAAAAATCTATTTCGTATCTCACCTGACTGAGTACTTGTTAACGTCTGCTTATCTGCCCTCGTCTGCACCTGGTCTAGGTAAACTTGATACCTAGACGTTAAGGTTAAAGTTTTTGTGGAAGTGCAAACAACAGGCACAGGCTTCTCTCCATAGTCCCAGGTTTCGTAGTTGTCGTTCCATGCCCGAGACTATCCTGGCACCCCATGTGGATCCCCATCCGGAGAGCGAAGCATCCGACAGCCGAGGAGGATGACCCCGTCGCTACATTGCATCGAATTGTCCACCACCTTAGGAAAGGTGTCAAATCGTCGTTGAAAGGGATCGTCTTTGACATCAAGTCTGTGGACTGGGTGAACCATTGCTGTAAGTAGAACTGGAAGATCCCGCATGCGGAGTCTGCAGAGTCCGAGAAGGTCCACGCAGCTTGCCATTAGGCCCAAGATTCGAAGCCAGGTCCTTGCTGGTACTGCGCCCGTCTGGAGTATATACTGAGGTTGACTATATTGGTTACCCTGTCTCCTGAAGGAAAAACCTTTCCTTTACGGAAGTCCAAAGTTGCGCCTAGATAACCCAACGTTTGCGCCGGGCGTAGTGACAATTTCTCCTCGTTGATCACCCAGCCTAGACTTTCCAGTAGGGATAACGTGGAAGCCGTGTCTCTTAGTGATGAATCTCTTGATTGGGATACTATCAGCCAGTCGTCGATATAGGCAAAGACGACTATCCCCTGCCTCCTTAAGAAGGCGAGAATTTCTCTTGTCACTCGAGTGAACACCCTCGGCACGGTAGATAGCCCGAAGAGTAGAGCCACGAACTGGAAATCGACCTCGTCGTATCGGAAAGAACCAGGAAGCGCCACTTATCCGGGTGGATGGGAATATGTAGATACGCATCCTGTAGGTCTGCCTTGGTAGCCCGCATCCCCGACTTTAGCAATGGAAGAATGGAAGAGAGGGTCTCCATTCTGAAGTGTCTTGGACATATAAACCTGGAATTCAAGGGCTTCAGGTTTATTATCGGTCTCCAAAGACCTCCGGCCTTTTGAGTAAGGAAGGAGGATCTATAAATCCTTTGGTTCTCCTCCTTTCTTACTATTCTGGTTGCACCCTTTAGTAACAAGTTCTGGATTTCCTATTCCAGAAGACTGCGCTGAACCGGATCTGAGGGAATCGGGGTCGATTTCATTAGGTCGAATGACGGGGGAGTCGATGTGAACTCCAAACGATGCCCGTTGTTTACGACTCCCGAGACCCACAGATCCGGGTTCAAGATCTTCCAAGTTTGCTTGTATAGCATCAATATCCCTCCCCCACCGGTCGGGAACCTCCGGTGAGGTGGGCACCCCTAGAGTTTGTTGGTGTTCTTCCAAGAGGACTTAGCGCTAGTCTGATTCCCGAAGGACGAAGAACCGAGACCTCTGCCGCCTCGATAAGATCCTCTGAATAGCTCTGCTTATAGGAGGAATAATCCGAAGCCTTCTTATCTGCATAACTCTTGTTGCCAGAGTAATTCCTATTATCTCGGGCTCGAGAAAAATCCCTTCTCTTAGATCTAAAGGCGAAGGATGGCTTGGAAGAACTTGCCCCGGGTAGGGCAAAATCCGCTTCTTTCAGAGTCTTACGCTTCTCGGCCTCCTGCAGCAGGTGGGAGTCGAACTTTTGTCCAAAAACGTCAGGAACCGTGGACGAAAGTTGTTGGAACCTGTTCTTTATTGCCTCAGAAGGCCACTTGAGAGAGTTCAGGACTGTATCCCTCACATGATTGACGGAGCGTACACTAATTCTTGCAAATTGATCGAAGATAAGTCTAAAGATCGGACCGAGTAAGGCAACTATCGCGCACGTATCCTTACGGGAAACCGTCTCTGGCTCTCCTGTGTCGAACTGCCGGTGCGATCTAGAAAGCACCTCCGCAAAAAGGAGAAGCGCTGAGGCATAAGTTTGGCCAGCCTTGGCTGCCCTATCGACCTCCTTAACTAAAAACCAACGGTTTCTCTCACGGATTTGTCAGAGAATCAGTTATTACTGTCCATCACCTTTGCCACTTTCAACCTGTCTGTGGCTGTCTCTGGGATCTTCAAAGGCATGAAGTAGCCTCGATCCTCCTCGCTCATTTCTAGACTAAAACCTGTAAAAGGTTCCTTCTGGTAAGCTGACCAATGTTTCTTTGAGCTTAAGCTATCGATGCGGTCTGTACACTCGGTATCGATCGGCATGGAGGGTCCGCTGGATTTCGAGGCCGTATTAAGCGAGAGGCGCGAACGCTTCAATGAAGGCTCCTCCGGTGCTGACTGATCCTCATAACCCAGGATACGTCTGATTACTTCCACCGCTTTCTCTAATGCTTCCTTCCCATGAGTGGACTATCCGACTCTGCATCCGACCCCTGATAAGTAGACCCGTGGGTACTAACTAGGGAAGCTAGCCACGGGACTCAGGAGCCAGGGGAAGAAGTTCCGGAGAAAGAGCCGAAAAGTCCAGTCGTTCCGTAGCTTGGAGCAGCTGTCTCAGCTTTTCCTTTGGATCCTCTCCCCGATCCGTGGGAGACCTATGCCTTTCTTTATGACGTCTCTTTCTACTTTCTATTGACATCTCGTGCCGGTGAGGACGACGGAGAAGACGAAGTGGAAGTCGAAGAGGATGTTGAGGAAACGTACTTCTTTTTCCTTGATTTCTCTGATTTCTTGCCTTTTCCCTTCTTGGACCTTTTCCTGCCCCTGGAACTAGTCTCTTCGGGAAAAGAACCTGGGAAGTTAGAACCTGGGAGACTCCATTAACATTCCTCTCTTCCGAGGGAAGACCCTCAAAATCCTTCTGTGACGCCACGAATGAAATGCTCTCGCCCCGACCTGAATCCCTCCTGGGCTATCTTTTACCGCTGCCTGGGAGGTTCGGTTGCTACCTGTGGCCTGAATAGGCTCCGTGGAAAACGGATCATCCCGTCTAGCCCTCCAGCCTGAGGGACTCGGGAGGGACGGCTTTGCCGGCCCTGAACCGAGAAGACTAATGACTGCCGTCTTCCGCCCCGTTAGGGTTGGAATCGCGCCTTCCTCGTGACTAGACCCAGACGCCGTCGGAATACTAGCCCGAGCAGGTGTCTAGCCTCTGATCACCGCGTGCCGGTAGTTGGTGATGAGCGGGACGATCGTGTCAATGGCTCTCTCCCCGATTCTCCTGAATCGTGCTCTCTAGAGCGGGAGTACTCACGCCCCGAAGTAGCTAAGACTTGCGGGGATGCGCCATGTCTCAAGGATTGAGGAACCTTGGAAACCTTCCTAGGTTTGGTAGAACGTTTCAGTTCCCTTTTCTGGAGCTTCTGAGAGATCCATTCACGTCTCTCCGCCCAGTAATCCGGGGACCAATTGTGACACACGTTGCACCGTTTAGACTCGGAACATGAGTTACATTGTGGGGATTTGGTATGGCTGTCCCATTCGGCAAATGGTTTAAACTTCTTACAAACCAAGGAGCGCACCACCGCTGTCTCCATTTTTAAGATACATATAGTCAAGGAAGACAAATATATACAAATACATAAAATATATATATACCAAAATGCCCCAGATATCTCTTTACCCGTTTCCCTAGGGAAACGTACAAAAATACAAAACGCAAATACCGTAAATGTACCCGGACCTAACCCACTTAAACCTGACTAACAGGATGGAGCGTAACATAAACCTGAGCATTAGGGCTACCTTCCCCCTTAGAGCAAAGCAGCAAAATCAGTGTTTAACTACCATTTACTTGATGTTGATTCAGGATTAAATTCTGACCAGCCCTATTTACATAACAAGAGGATTATCTGGTACAGTTGGGCAGAGAAAAACCACAATTTCGTGCCATCGATCTGGGAATGGGCAGGTCGGATTAAGTTTGCTGCATCGCTCTAATGGCCGTTGTGCCCTAATGGTAAATTAAATGCGATAAATCCATGTAGGACCTAAACAAATCCGTAGAACCTATTAGAACTAAGGAAAAACATGTATAGACTATGCATACAACACAAATACATCGTCATAACTTCGATATAAATAAAGGTTCTTGAGTATAACCAATATGATAAACCCCAAGAACATTAAGCTAGACAACACAGACCCACTTAGTGGAAACGTAACATAAAAATACATCATGGCCACGTGGGTAAACACCTATCAAACAGTGTGTTAGGATGGAAGGAGCCAAGCCTCAGACCAAAAAAAAATTCACCTACATTTTCTAACATAACGTAAAGGATACTTAGCCACACTTCTTCCAAGGAAATTTTATGGCTCAAAAAGGATCCTAATGGTACTTTTTCGGCTGAAAACTGATGAACTTCAAAAAAAAACTGTGAAATTTCCTCTTGCCAGACCAAAAACACATACAGGTGCTGCCAATGGATGGCAATTTGAATACGCAAAGGGCGGTATATAGTACGGTACAGATTGCCAGTAGTCAGATCACGGTAGTATCTGAATGTGCAGTGATTATGAGTTAAGGGAGTACCTGCTGTGAATTGTAGTATGTGAAAGTGTATGTGAAAGTGTAGAATAACATATACACCACCTCTTACTATTTTGAGGGATATGTATGATTAGAAATTTAAGACTATCAAATGCCCAAAAAGTTGATCAGTTAATTATAAATCCAATACCGTTCAGAACTGGGCAAAGAGGTGGAAAAATGGTAATAAGGCCATCGTCATTTTCCCATCTTTTTACCTACAATATCCCCCCTGGAAAAGCAGTTGCTTTTTGAATATTTTGCTGCCACCCACAAGACTCAGACATATATTCACCACTGGTTGGAACTGTAGATTCTATTCAAGTTATGTAGATACTGTAGGTACATAGGCAGGTACTGCACAAACATAAATGTGGAGGCTAATTAAAGAGAGGTATAATCCTAAAACCATGATTTTGTCCCCTTTCTTCCACCATGACTGTGACATTTAAAAATTAAAACAAAAATAGACTCATTAGGCTGGTAGCATCAATGCTGTTCTAGGATTGTTTGAAGCATTATCCAGGCCAGCTGCAGACTTTAATGGAATATATTTACCTCTGAAGTATAAAATACCAAACAATTGTATCTAAAGTATTCCTCCATTTAATGTCTGGAACATGCTTTTTGAAGTACTTGTACTCACCATCTAATGCCACTGTGATTGGAATGCCATCTGGTGATAAGTTGTCCAGAGAGATCCTAATTTTTGTGAACTGAGTAAGACCAGACGAAAAAGGAATACAAAAGGCAGACCTGAAAACCACACATGCTTAAATGTTGTAAGATGGACCATGCGAACACTCTGGAAAGTAGGAGCGTAAATGGTCAAATGTGTCATATTTTAGTGTACCATTAATGCACTCCCTTGTCAATTCACTGCCGTTCATTTGACACTCCTCAGACGGATGGACTGCATGCCATTTGGTGGATAACATTAATGTCTGCATCTGCAGGTCGAGCTATCACAAACTTCTTGCCTCATATGGAATCTAGCCTGACTTTGTAGCAAATGCGAACCTAGGATGGGAGTTTAACTTGGACCTGACTCACTGCTTATTAATTTATTTGGCCTCGGCACAAGCACTGCTCAAACAAACGTTTAGTGCTTACTCCACCTAACTGGTCTCACTGTCTGGATTAACGATGCATGGCGGACTAACACAGGAGCACAACTTACATGGCAAAATATGGGGATTCCTGATAACACTAATCTAAAATCTGTGGCTGTAACACGTTGGTATCACGTCTCTGAAGAAAGAGTGAAAGGACGGTATTCACAGCAGCATGTGCGAGTCAATGGGAAAATATAGTCTGGAGTGAATTGACAAGGCAACATTTGTGTGCAAATATTTAAGTTGTAGGAACTTTTAAAAGTCGCCGATCTGTAGGGTTACAAATGTTAGCTGAAATGTGCACACATACTAAGAATATAACATGACTGACCGATAAAGGGTCTGATGGGCCAGTTCGAAAATGCAGGAACCGTGAAATTGTTTACTTCAGCACGTGTAGCTTGATTGGTGGAGGGTATGACTATTATTGTTAACTAACTCCAGTCAATCAAGTAGCTGCAATACAACTACAATGGTAGAAAGAGTAAATTTCCACGTTTTTGACATGGCTATATAGCAAGATCGAAAACAGGAATGCTTTGTAACTTTAGCAATAAATGTGAAAAGAAGGTGATATGCATATCATCGCCAACGACTAATTTGGACAAGAAACATAATTTGTGAGAAAGTACAGTGGAGAATTTTTTAAGGTGACTAGGCTAAATAATATTCGTTTTATATCACGATAAAACATTAAGTTATAAAATAAGAACTTACAGACTAAATTGACTTGGAGTTGTGAGGAGTGTATAACTATTATTAATAAGGACCACCTGATATTTAATTTGCTTCAAAACTTTTCACGTCAAAAACGTGGGTACTTGTTTTGAAGCAACTTAAATGTCGGGAGTTCCTTAAGTTAATAACGATACTTGTAAGCTTGATGCTATATGTACTTGACAACAACTTGATAAGTACTTGACAACAACTTGATAAGTAGGCTACTTGATAGTAACTTGACAACAACTTGATAAGTACTTGACGACAATTTGATAGGTACTTGCAACAACTTCACAAGTATTTAATAGGTACTTCCCTAGTACAAATCCAAGCGTACAAAGTGTGTGCCAATTGCAAACAAATTGCATGCCATTTGCAAACAGGGTGAATGTTTGCAAATGGCACGCTTGGGCATGCAGTCTGCGCACAAGTTGCACGCAATCCGTACGCTCTCTTCCTGTTGCGCGCAAATGAAAAGTTGTTTGCAATTTGTACGTGTGCAGTTGGCTTTCCAAATAAACCACACACGTGCAGGGCCAATTTATGCCTCATAGAGCGTGCGGTTGAAACTTGGACATATTTCTTTCCTTTCTGAGCGTGCGATTGGAACTTAGACATTTTTTTGACCGTGCAATTGGGACTTAGACATTTTTCTGAGCGTGCGATTGGGATTTAGACATATTTCTGAGTGTGCAATTGTCTCAGTATCCGTTATGTGTATGAATTTATATTTCAACTTGAAACCATTTATTCTGTCCTTGGCATCCTTGCTGGAAATTTAAGGCTGAAATAGTCATAAAATATGCAAGAGAGCTAATTTATTCATTATTTAATTGCAGAGACAAGCATATTTCATGCATATTAATTCCTGTTTCATTAATTCTCTTCTCATTTCATACTATGATCTGCAATAAGAATTAATCATGAAACTGGACATGTTCAGCAGA
>JAODAG010344711.1:0-17002 GCA_027574785.1 Orphnurgus asper
ATATATATAATATATGGAGTGAGTGCGCCCTCACAAACCAGCAGAAATTTCAGTTTATAATACGAAGGGATATCAGAATTCAAATCAGTGACCTAAGACAGCGTCGTGAATTTCAAGAAATCTACGTAATTGTAGGATAGGCCTGTATACAGAAGATGTTCGCTAACGTCTTGGCAAATACAATTACCACCATCACACCTGAGGACGCCCATGTGGCGGAACGTTGTCCTAGGCTGACTAAATTACACGTTCCAACTTTTGAAAATGATGAAACTTGATTAAAGGCATAGGCCTACACAGTTCAAGATCACGCTGCTGCCCGTTCACCGCGGGTGGTGACAATATGATACTCATTACCATGTATTTAAGCTTGTTGGGTAGAATGAACCAAGAGAGGTTTTCCTTAGTTTCCTGCTCTAGAATCTATTCGATAGATTAGTAACATACAATTATATGTATTTACACCCGTGCCAAAAGCTTCTCCTGCTCATGCTATTTTTGAAAGCCACTCGATGGGTTAAAACAGAAATACGGGGAGCTATAGTAGGGTATGTGTTGGACGTGACAACTATAGGGAACCGCAAAAGTACAGAGTAGCTTAATGTTCATCTTTAGGCTCTGGAATGAGGAGTTTACGAGAAATATGGAGAATGGAGAAATATGGGGAAACCCGGAGATTGCGGACGACATTGCTGCATACTCCATCGATCTGGTGGATTGCTTTTCTAGCGTTCTCGCTGTATTTACACAGACTCAATTGTTCAGTCGTTTGAGAAAAGAGCAAGCAATCAAACGTTTAACACAAGGTGGCATCCGTAAGCAGAATTTGTTTTAACATGTGTTAGAGTGTTATAACATACGGGCATATATATGCAAAATTACAGTGCTTTTATATGCAGTGATCATTTTCAGCACGGGTGGTATTTAATTAAGCTTGTTGGGTGGAATGAACCAAGAAAGGTGTTCCTTTCCTCCTCTAGAAACAATTCGATAGCTTATTAACATACAATAATTATATGTTTTTAAGCTTCCTGGGTAGAATGAACCAAGAGAGGTTTTCTTTTTCTCCATTTAGAAACTATTCGATAGCTTACTAACTTTAGGGAGAGTCAGTGTAGATGTACTTTCGGTATCCCCACCGATATTCGCGCCTCAGTTTTGATTGGTATTAGATTGAATTTTATCAAGAATTTACAACAGAAAAGCGACCAACAGTGGACTACTGATCCCAACTTAATTTCACTCACCCCAACCCCCTTCCCGCCACTGCTTGTGCTACACCACCTTCAGAATGATAACCAAATAAGCTATGGTACCATAGAGATTACAGCTAGTTATAGTACACAGATCACTCAATAGAAACAAATTTCAGGTGTTGAACGGTTTTAATACTTTAATTATTGTTAATTAAGGGGGAGGGGAGTTGCTTAGTTTCGGATCAATTCGGAGATTTAAGGATAGGTCTAATCAACTTCTTGTGCAAAGAGCATTGTGTAGAGAAATAGTTAACTACAAGCCGAATTGGTCGAAACTAACGTAAACATCTTCGATCAACATTATGCATGTTCTCGGCGCGTGCAATTTGGCGCAAGGACAGATTATTTCCACAAATTTTTGAAGATCCATCAAAATATCATAATTAAATAAAAATTGAGCACTGGTGAGAATCCGCTCACTTTAGACAAACGAGTCACTGGAAGAACCTAGGTGGACAGATCACCGAAGAAAGAAGTCTTCCCCCAAAAAGAAATGTCTATTAGTTTTCAACTGATTAAGATTTCGTACATTGAAGGGTGAAATTCTTGAATTTTGCGGATGCCTGAAAAGCTGTACTCGGTGAGCCGCCCCCAAACACCAGTCTGTCTAGCAAGCATCTTTTGATAAACATCTGCAAGAATCTGCAATAAAATCTGCAAGAACATTGCCAATCATACAGTCAGACGTTGAGACTCTACATCGTAACAGCCCACGGTTACGTTTGGTGTTCGGATTCGTTGAAATACTGGCCGGCGACGTTAGAAACAACTTTGATTCGACGTTCTAAAATAGAGAGGTCATGACAAAATGTTGAGTAGATTTTTACACATGTCTTGGGCAACATTGTATACATTTACATTTGAAAACTGTGTACTATAGGGTGATAAATATTGTGCCACAAAAGTCTATTGCCATAATTCAGTCACACTATGCATTCAGACATAAAGCTAGCAATTCATAGTACCCAGAAAATGGCTACAACTGAGATTATCTCATTATATAAATGAAGTCTCTATATTGTTTTTCTTTTTGTACTTATCTTGGTTAATCTTGTTGTTATGATCTTGTTAATCATAACATTATCTTATCATTACCTTCTTCATCTTGTTGTTATTATATCTGTCGTTAGTATCTTGTTGATGCTAATCCACTGACTGAAATATCAATATAAATTCATGTAATACTCGCAAGCAACGGCTTCGACCCTCCCTTACAGCAGTTTCAAGTCCTGGTAAGTAACAAAGAGCTTTATATTTCTCAAGGTGAATGATACCATCTCCTGAGGAATAGTTCCCAGAGAACGACCATCTCCTAATCCATCCCAAGGCATTCAACGTGTGGTAGTCTAGCTTACCATGATAGAAATGTTCATAAAGACTCCGCTTTTCAGAATGCGGCAGAATTAACAGCAGCTTGTCACTTCAGGTTATCCTATAAGAATTATTAAAGGAAATCCCCCCCCAAAAAAATAATAATACCAATAATAATAAAATCCAAATGCTTCTGCAATTTTGAAAGTTTGGAAATCTGGTAACATCAACATGGTAGATATGCAGATAATTTGTCTGTATTGTTTTTCTTTGTAGTCTTTCACCTTTTATTAATTAACCAACTATGTAGAGCAAATTGCTCAATGCTTTTTCTTACTAATTTTCTAAAATTGGTGCTGATTGCACACCGAATCATTGACAAACCGCAAATATTTTGTATCACATTTTAAGGACAACTTTAAACAACAGAGAACTATTCTGTGGTGAAAACATCATACTGCCCTCTACATGATTCTTATAGTAACAAAAGTGTTACTTACCATAACGAAGTATTTTCATAAGATCATATCTGAAGTCAGGAACTACCTCATATATTAATATGGGGTTTCAGATAATTGTAAAATAATTTCTCTTTTAACATTAGCTACCTTGGTGTTTGGTGATTCGGTTAGATTTTCATTGGGTTGCATGGTCCTTAACCCTTCAATCACTGAATTCCTTTCATCGTGTAGTTGGTAGCTTATATGCACAACAATAAATTTCACATGGTAATGAGAATTGCCTCGTTGAGACAACAAGAAAAAGACAGATTTTATATAAAATAAATGTAAAATGTGAACATGTATGGAAAGGAATCAAGCAGAGATTTGCTTCCCTCTCTACGGGAGAGATAAGCAGGGCGAGCAGTTTCCTCTGCACTTTATTTAATAAAACGTTGCATCGATATGACTAAATTTATAACCAAAAGGGTGACAGAATTAAATCAACTCTCGATGACCTCAAAGTTTTTGGCGTCATTTTCAAAGTGTAAGTTAACGTGACTCGAGACGGCAATATCCGGAGTAGTAGGATCAAAGACTTTGTCACATATGGGACAGACGGGGGGTTCCCTGGCTGGTTCGGGGGGAGGTACTTGAAATTTTTTAAATTCGCTAGGAGAATGGGATGCCTTCGTCACGCCGCCTCTGAGCCTGACAGGGTCGCCGTACCGCGGCCTGTCCTCGTCGTAGATCCTGTCGGAGGAGCGCGGCAGGGAGCCCGCCGAGTACCTCTCGGTGTCGTTGCTGGCAGCGCTGTACTTTGGAGGGTAGTGCTTCATGGGATCAGACTTGGAGAAATGCCTGGGCCCCGGCGGCGCCGTTGCCACGTCGCCGCCGTAGAAGTCGGGGTTGCGGGCGGCGTTCCAGCTCCGCACCTCGTCGTTGTCCTCTACCTGGCTGTCAAACTTGGCGGCGTAGTCTGCCTCGGGCGGCCCGCACGGCTGATAGGTCGCGCCGTCGCCAAACTGGAAGTTGCCTTCTGTGGTCACGGAACTTTTGCCGCCAAACTCCGGGGGAGAGCTGTTAGAGTACTCGTTATCCTTGTAGCTAGACCCTGACACATACGGGAGAGGAGGATACTTCACGGACAGTTCGTACAGCGGAGCAGAGACATCGGCCTCGCTTACCGGCCTCCTGCGATTTTTCTGCAAGGAGCTAGGGTCGGAATTGAATTGGCTTTCAAAGGGTAAATGCGACAAATTTACGGAGGCCCTTCCTGGATCACTAGCCACGCTAGGCTGCTGTCGAACATGGTCTAACTGCCTCCTGTTTATAATCCTTGCCTCCATTAGCGGTTTGGCCGTAGGTAGCTGGTGGTATCTAGATGAGGGACGTTTGTCCAATTTATCTGCCTCTCTCGATGGACTCCCTTGCCCTATGGAAAGTGGAGAAATACTAAAATATGAGGGACACATCGATTTCACTACAATTAGTAGCCTTTAATCGACACACATACAGTAGGCTGAGGTCAAAGGTTGGAGAAGGTCAGAGACATCAAGTTTACACATCAACAGAAGTACAATATTTCAGCTGTAATAGAAGAACATAAAAGGATAGGATAGGATAGAATTTTACTGTGTAGTGTTGGTCATGCAGCTGAAGATGCAGTTGTCAGGTAGACTGGCCGAGGTCAAAGGTCAGGGTAACCAGCAGCAAATCTGAAGCTGGAAAGTAGCTGGCAGAATCAAATGTCAGGAAAATCTAATAAACAGCTAAAAGCAGCTGTCAGGTAAGTTTACTGGATGAAATGTCAGAATAATGATCAGCAGAGGCAAAAAGTAAATTCACTGGTCTGAATCAGCAGAGGTGAAAAGTTCCCCTTCCCGTCCTTGCTCCCACCACCTGATCTTCGTAACTCCTTTCAATACAGTAGTCACTGACCATCCCACCCCTTCCTCCCTTGCTCCCACCACCTGATCTTCACTACACCCATCAATACTAGTCCCCGACCTCCCCTTTCTCCCACCACCTGATCTTCACTACACCCATCAATACCAGTCCCTGACCTCCCCTCTCCCCTTCCCCCCTTTTTCCCATCACCTGATCTTCACTACTCCCTTCAATACTAGTCCCTGACCTCCCCTCCCCTTCCTCCCACCACCTGATCTTCACTACTCCCTTCAATACTAGTCCATCACCTCCCCACCCCTTGTTCTCCTTGCTCCCACCACCTCATCTTCACTACACCTTTAAATCCCAGTTGTGTAGCCAACACCCTGAGCTATATGACACCAACTGTATACACTTACCACCATGGCTTTTCTTGTCTTCTATATTCTTCAAGAGGTTCACATTTGCTTCCAGAGACTGTTGAAAAAAGGCAGCAAAACGCCCCAAAATCTCCATTGCATTCTCAACCTTGACCCACTCTTCACCTTCTCCTACTTCCTCCTCCTCCTCCTTGTGCACCGCCTTCCGGCCTCTCAGTTTTGTCGATAACCCAGAGGTATAGATATCTTCATCGCTTGGATCGTCATCACTCCCAATGTCATCGTTGGTATACTTACCTGTGGGAGACGATCCTTTATCGTTAGTTTGTTGTCCTTGGGGATTAATTAATCCCACTGCCGGATAATTCATAACTATTGGAGTGATCAGTTCAGACGTCCTTAGTAGAGTACTTTCCTCGGAGCTGCCGTCCGCTAGTCTTATCAGCTTCGCCAAGATCGAAGGTCCATCCCGGGAGTCCGAAGAAGAAGAATATTCTCTCAGGCTATCGAGGCAATGTTGCGACACATCTTTCAAGCACCATAGCTTCTCGTCTGGGAAGTAACACAGCAATTGGAAACAAAGTTGCAACCACTTCTGCCGCTCTTCCCGCACGCTCTTTTCCACGGTCGACAGACTGTTCCCGTCGTTTAAATTAATCGCAGAATCCATCGCAGAGCTGGGACTGACCCGGAAACAGTACTCATGTTCTCTTTTTGCTGGTTCGCCTCGTTCCTCCGGAGTTATCGTGGCACTACTCCTGCCAGCAGAATGCCCTCTCGATGTCAAATCACCTGGATAGCCTTCTTCAATGTTACCCGACATCTCAAATCCTTGTTGCTGCGAGAACAAGAAAAGGACACTGAAATCAAAACCTTGACGAGGCTGCACTGCACTTTCTGTTGACTCTCCGGGACAAATTCTTGATGCAAGTTAGCTCTCTTCATTTTCATACGTAGATCGTAGTCACTGAGTTAATAGCTAAAACATGAACAGTCAAAAGTTAACATTTTAACTCTTCAAATTGCTCCAATAAATAGTCCAGATATCGCAACAACCAATCGGGGAAACAATTTGGACACACTTGAGGGACACCCGAACATAAAAAAAAATTCAGCGGCAATTTCAAGATCTCTCTGGGTTACGTCTTTTGAAAATTCATTATTTTCATAAACTTTCCCCCATCTTGGTAAAAATGCAAGCTACTGTACAGTATGCCACATGCATCATCCATTATCCACATTAAGAATATCTCCCACACCAGCTAATGGTGAAGTTAGGGAAAATGCCCCATTTCCCATGTACATCTTGTGCCCTTGCTCCTAAATGTTGTGACAGTCTAATATTCATGAGAAGGTTTGTTAGGGATGAACCACTTAATTATTTTACATGATTGATATTCCTACAAACAATAGTGAGTAACTGATTAAAAGAAGAGACAATGACAATTGACATATCAAAAATGTACTAATGAATGTGCTACATTTTATGACATTAATAACCCATAAACAACCAGCCATCCAAAATGGGCGAGTGCTATCGTAGACCTGTGCACGCCTGTATAGCCGGCTTCGTGGCTTCATAGCTTAGGCCAGCGATGTACAATCGGTAACTCTATTATTTTCAAATCCTGAAGGCCACAGGTGTATTGTTCCGTGGTTTGTCGATGACATCATCGCCGCACCATGGCATATCTGCTCATTGGAGCTAAAAAAATTGGTTAAACCAAACGTTGGCACCAAAAAGATCAGAAATCAGGGGAAAATAGGTGTCAATAGTCCATATTTCCCAAACCCTCCTCAGATGGGGAATTGTACATATCGACCATTGGTGGATATGGACTGACTGTATGACGGACAAATTGGTACACTGTACTGTACGTTGTACACAGTTTATGAAATACAGTACTGCACCCATCATGAGTCGTTCAGACTACTGTAGTCACCTAAATCAACCAATCATGCATCAAGTCTGTCTTATAATTAACAGACGCAAAATTAAACTCATGATATTAACCTAGTAATATGTGCCTATATAGCAAAGGTAGATACAATGGCTCGCACAACTACTTACTGTAGGCTTTATTGCACCAGTCAATATAAGACAACTAGCTTGACTCTGCGACACCAGGGAAAGGTGGGTCAATACCCAAGAAATTGATGATGCAGGGTGCGTATGAGGCATTACAATGGTGAGTCTTAATGTGGGACTTCCATGCTGGGTGTGTCATTCAGTACCGCATAACAACATGTTCGTTATTATACTAGGTCAGTCCAACTGACCATTGGCAAACCTCGGTATATATATACTTCATGTAAGAAAACCTGAAATATAGGATACATACATGAGTATGCAAAAGTTAGGGGATCAATACACAACATTTGAGGTAGTCTTAGATAAAGTACAGCACATGGATACCCAAACCTTTCCCTTGGGGTACAATTAACAGTACAGCTGCTACTGATTTTGTACATGGCAGTTTCAAATTTAGGATAGAAGATTTAATTCCAGTGCACGTACAGCAAAACAATCAGATTGCATATAAAACAATAGGCTATTAAATTAACACCAACTGGTGTCGGAATATTTCTCACATATAGTGAGTTAATTCAGCGTAACATTGGGTGAAAATATTTGCAACCTGTTGCATTTCCCCCCCAGAGATTTAAAAGGGATATTGCCATACAGTGAAGAAAGCCGTACAAACAAAAGATATGCCACTGTGCTCTATTGAAATGTTTGAGCAGTAATATAAAGGGGATTTTTTGGTGAATTCACAAATATATAAAACGAGGTATTGTAGAACAATTGCAT
Source organism: Orphnurgus asper (assembly GCA_027574785.1). Lineage (NCBI taxonomy): Eukaryota > Metazoa > Echinodermata > Holothuroidea > Elasipodida > Deimatidae > Orphnurgus > Orphnurgus asper. Next base: position 8,090 of record JAODAG010344711.1, read on the forward strand.
ATATGGTGATAACCTTATAAACTCATCGAGCAAAACCTGATATATATATATATCCTACTGCCATCGAAAGAGGTTTACAATATTGGGAACCGCCTACTGAGATCAACAGATATATGTGCCTTATCAGTTATAATCCATTTAAATTCCTGTTTAGGCTGCAGTCTATGGTGTGTGGTACAGTAGATTATATGCATGAGTATGTATCAATCTATAAACATCCCAATGTGATGCAATTTATTTAACTTAATTAAAAGTGTACTTTATATGAATCTGTTAGCTGAGTTAGCTGCAGTTAAGTCAGGCCAGTTATATACCAGAGATAGCTACTGTAGGCTATTTGCTACTTGAGATGGCAGTATTGCAGTATGTAAGTGTAAAGAGCAAAGCCTATGCATTGAACCAATACACACTAAAGTATGTCTCTCATCGCAACATCAGAATTTTTCTGATATCTTTGAAATTCAAAAAGTTCAAAACTTGGTGTATACTGTACTTCATGGAAGACCACCTCAAATATAGGATACATACACGAGTAGTTAGGGGGTTGGCTAGAAGATACTGTACACTTGTACATGAAGTATATATATGTTACCCAAAAGTCACTATTTGCCAGTACTTTTTCAGTACTCTATTCAGCATAAAAAAAGGAAAATCCGGGGAGGTGGGAGGTACCGGGATGTGATGTCATAGCTGGGCGATAGCTAAAAGTTTGAGGTTTGTAGGGGCAGCTACGCTGGTACAATTAGATGAGAGCATTAGTAAGAGTTGGGTACCATAGAGTAGTACCATAGAAACCTCCTGGCTACATTATCTCAAATGCTCCTTTCGCTTTTTGAAATTAAACCAGGTGGCTCGGTTCCTACAGCTGCACCAGGTGTTGTCCCCAACCTCATTTTGTTTTCACTTGTACTGGTAATCCAGAATAAACCCTATGATTAACCTTTGTTTACGTGGATCATAGATCTGCCACGTGCCGAAAAGTACAACATGCAGCTGGTAGCCACGGATGTTTTGTTCCTGCTCCACCTCTATGAGCCACATGGAGATTCTCGGTCCCTGCAGCATCCAAAAGAACACCATTCCACATACTGTACATGTAAACGTCACCTAAATGTTTAGCAGGGTAGGAAAACGATATTGGATATTTCTGGTTCCTTCTGGATTACGTATAAAGGTGGCTACAGTATAGGATGCAAGCTGTAAAATTGCCTATTACAGCAGCTCATAAGATATGCCCTGGTTTTGATGGTACTGTTTTTTGGTTACCTTCCATATTTTGATCTGACTAGTCCCCTGACTATACCCACCCCTTCCACTTCTTTCTCCCACCACCCCTGATCTTCATTACTCTGCCCTTCCATACTGTGGTGGAGCTTTGCAAACTGGCAACATGTCATGTGCAGTATGAACTAAATTATTGAACACTGTAACCCTGTAACAGAACGTGGCATTAAAAACACATGCACTCAGGTTTTGGTAATATAGTAATAAGGAAACGACACAAAGCTTGTATTTCGATGGAGGGTCGAACGTAATCGATAATACTGTAAATAACTGTACCATGTAGAAACTTCCCCTTATACTTGAGTATGGGGTACATAATATATGCTCCACCATGCCCGAATGTGTAGCAGTACACCATGAATTTAGTTTCCTGGTCATGGAACATTTTGAGATATAAATACAGTAGATCTACAGTAGTCATTCACAACTAAAGCTTTTCTTAGGTGTGTTTCTTATTTTTGGATTTCATATACAAAAAGGAACCATTTTCCCCTTTATAGTAATGTTTGGTATATATTGTAACATAAGTTTTTGAGTCATACAGTACAGTTTACATCTATGCTTTGTCCTAGATTCTTCCTTTCTTTTGATCCATACTGTAAGGTAACCATTTCCTCCTTTATAGTAAGTCATGGTACACATGCAGTACCAGAAGGTTGAAGGTGAAAATACTGTAGCCTATGTACAATATATATATACAAACAATGCATCATTGACTTTAAATTAGAAACAACGGAGGCAAACGATATATAGGAACGAAACATGAATAACTCAGAGTGCTGCCATTTGTCTAACGTAAGATGCCATATTGTAGTAATTTGTACCACATGTAGTATATTTTTTTTTAATTTTCTTTCTATGATTTGTTTTACCTTTTGTTCGATGACATGGTAATGGATGCTATTGATACTTTTTGTTTCACTGTTTTTATTACTCAGGCAGGATCAAGGCAAACTTTGAAATTTGATATAATTAACTAGTGTAATTAAGATAATTTGCAACATCATATAACCACAATAAATCATCTGGTTGAAATTCAACAGCATAGCGGTTCTGTGATGTCAGCTTTCTCTCTACCGGACACCAGTCAGAACCAGAAGGAAGCGAGCTATCAGTACAGAACAATGGAATCTTTTGACTCTGAAAGGGAATTTTTCTTCCTGGAACAAAAGGTTTTGCAATAATTATAGTGAGCCAACACGTCAGATCTAATTTAGGCTTTTAATTCTGCTCCGCTGCAGCCTGTAGATTTGCCCATGTTCTGGATCATGGTAATTTGTGTAGCAAATGGCGCATACTATTAATCGTATGGTTCCAACCAGTTCTGCCTGGTTCCATCTGGTGTTCCGCATGAAAGCGACCGAGGCCGAAAAAGCGAACTGCCTCTGTTCGTTTTAAGGCAACCTATAGGTACCGTCGGACCTAACTTACAGGCGCAGCATGCTCCTACGGTACACGACAGCCATGTACATACATGTACACCCACTACCCGAACATGTCAGAGATGACCCGCGGGAGGCTCATATGCCACGGCTATAGCACACACTACGACAAATTCTGTACCAACCTCTCGCTCGCCGAGTAGCTTCTTCAGTTCTTCGTTCTCCTTCTGCAGGTACCGCTTCTCCGTCTTGATCGCCTTGATGTGAGGGAGCATGAAATCGTACGCTTGCTTGAGGGCAGCGAAGCTCTGCGGGGACGGCTCGACGTCAACCTCCGGGCCGGACAGAGAGCTGTCGGATATGCTGCCTCTTAGCGATCGCTGATCCGCCGCGGTGGTCGCGGTCGTCGTCGGTGTTTTGCTCCCGCAGACTCCTTCGTTTCCCGACATCGCCCGTTAGTAAATGTTTACTGTCGACATGCCTCCTGTGCAGATTTGACCCCCTCAAGTGGACAATGTAGTTCTATGATAAAGAGAGAACAAAATTATTCGAAATAATTACGGAAGGGATAATTCACCGGACTGAAAGACATTCCTAGCAAAGAAATTGTAGCATAAAAATATGCCATATACTAACGTTGATGTATCAAAACAAATGTTTTCGTAAAAGGAATTAATTTAGTAATTGTACAGTTTGTCTAGGAATTGAGTGAACTTCCAAACAACTTATAGTATTAGCAAACGATGTTGTTTATTGAACCAATTATGTCCTACATACAAATTGGATCACTGTCCACTTCAATTGTTGTTTCTTCTAATTCACAAAGAATCACAGCCTACCCCCCCCCCCATGCTCTATAAACATTTATCAACAGAGCAATTACATACAGTACATATAACATCTCCAAAATCCAACCTTTCTTGAGGAGTAATAGTATGCAAACAATTTCCAAATCCCGTTAAATTGTCAATGAATCAACAAATATAGGGTACATAGACACACAACTAAACCCCAAAATGTGCAAAAAAAACATATTTTAATAATTATTACAGGAAGATAAGGAGGAAGATGTTATTTATAGTAAAAGAATATAACTTAATTAAAAACCTTTAAAGGGGATTACATTATAACAGATTGACATAACTAACTGAATAGGATTACATTAAGGTTTATTCTTGGGGAGGACAAATCTGTCTTTTCACCTTCAGATTACTGGATTTGTGTGGGTAATAAAAATGCATAATAAAATGCATAATAAGTGACAAGGGAATATGATATCCTCCCCCCCCAAAAAAAAACACCCCAAACCTAACTGTCACAATTAATATATTGATGATTGCTCTGTGTAAGTAATTGAATACGATTGAGTTCAATTACTGTTAACAGTTTTATATGACAGAGATGGTATTTCCTGGATTAAACATGAATGTTATTATAATACCTTAATTCACAGTGTTGTTTTGACCATAATTGAAAGATATGAAAATAATATATAATACCGAAGAACTAAGCAGTTAACTTTACTATATATCCCAATCTTGCCCACACTGTTTGAGTATACATATAGTTCGATGACAATGGACAATTGCATCTATATTCTCATAAAGAGCTCGCTCATAAGAAAAAGTTGTGAATTTGGCAGGGATTATCCTATATACTGCATTATTAACATTTACAATGGAAGTTGGTCATTAGTAGGCCAGTTGACGCTATTAAAACATGCCCATAAAGAACTGATCCTGCGAAACCTGCAACGCATTGTCATATAACCCTCTAAAATTATTTTTCGTGGACTCAGGTATATGGCGGCATGGCTGATTCACCATTCTGGGCAATTTAAAATCACTGCCAGTAGAGGTTCACGTTTCACTTTGGGAGCACCTAGATTCCACTGGTAGTAACTTGCAGGGCAATTCCCTTTGGGATGTCCTTGCTCGATGATACATTTTCACACTTTGATTGGTTCACAAGTTTTTATCATTCTTTCACAGGTATGTGCTTCCATGTAAGATCACCTCAGCATGTACCCGCATATGCTAGCCTGACCCAACTAGCCTGGGCATACATTACTGTATCTTTGAGACTGTGGTCTTTACCTGAAGTACAATATCCTTTCATACTGTTGTGTACCACAGAAACAAACACAATACCATGATAAATACAGTACAACTGGACTATACACTGCAAAGGTCTAATCATAACATATGCAGCATGCATTTAAATAAAACATTTTTAGGGGTAGATTAAGCTGATTAAATTTACATTGACAAGTACTGCAACACCATTTGGTATTACCAAATTAGTAGAAACTTAACAACAGAAATTTATTCTACTGAAAGTTGTAATTTGACATGTAAGATTTCAGAAGCAAATAAGACAAAGTTTTGCACAAATCAGTCCATATTGATAACTAAATGGATAACTTGAGAGAAAAGTATAGCAAAACAAAACAATGAAAGGAAAAAAAATCTGCTAGTATCAGATCAAAATTGCTCCAAATACATAAAGAAAACTAACCTAAATTTTCTAGTTTCTAGTTTTAGAATATTCTAATTTGCAATTGATTTTATATGCCCTGAAAGCCAATTAATCCATATTACAAACTGTGAGATGATAACCACAGTATCACATGCAAAATTTTCTGTGATATACTACACAGTATATATATACAACTAGAGATGTTTACATTGCGCAAGTCCACAGAAATAGAACCGGCAATTGCAAAATCAGGGAAAATCCCCCTACAGCTGTATGACATTATAGAAAGGGTCGCAGACAGGATGTAGTTTAAATGCTATCATTACAACCGAATGGGCAGCTGCAGGAATGACATTTTAACAAAATAGAAGCACATTCATCCATGATCATGACTGCCAGATTAAACTTTTTAAAAAGTAAAACTGCAGTCCAAAGTGTGCAGTTTGGCTATTAGATCAGTGACAATAACAGCTTGTCTGGAGAAACTCTAAACAAGTATACATAACCATGGAGTCTTCACAGCTTTTAAGTTGCTTTTAGAGGAAGTATATTGAATGTAGATACCAGCCCATCCCTGTATATATATCTACAACACTTTTACATTATGAGGTGGTCTTACAAGAAGTGCATATCCTGCAAGTGATTTGGAGTCCTTCCCCTTTACCATATCATGTACGAAAAGAGGAATGCTCACTGCTTTATAGCTAATATAATTTAATTACCTACTTTAAAGGTTGCCTTAATGTTGATATTATAGGCAGGCCAAAACAATAAAAAAAAGAAAAAAAGACACGCCCAAAAAACTCAAATGAACTCTAACTGACATAATTAAAGTATATACTACAGTACTGAGCCAAAAAAACTACACTTGGGCATAAAAATCTGTCCTGGTAATATATCTTTTATCATCGGAGTCTTTCTAATTCATTAAACGCAGCATGGACCCTTAGCTGCACAAGGTGTGGCTCAACCTTAAATAAGTTCTACAACCTTTTACGGCATCCGTTATTGAGATCCTGTCATTATGTATGACCTGTCATTATGTAACAAACAATCAGAAAGTTTATCATATAGCAAAACCTGTCATTTTCATTACAGCCATGACTCCACAAATTTACAAACTAGTGGACTCTTAATTCATACCCTGTCACTAGTATTAATTATGAGTCTTGACTTGTATGATTCATCAAAATAATAATAGTATATATCAATGGCAGTTTTAATTTTGTAGTCATTAAAAAGTATGAAAATAACTTCATGTTTTACTGTTCATTACAATAATGCGCTGAAAGATAAACTGGATGTACAGTACTGTACAGCTGCAGACCCCTAACTCTGAAATGTGTACTGTGCATGCTAATAAGTGAGTACAACCTGATATGATGAGAGTATAATGTACATTGATAATTCTAATGAAGTAATGTTGGATAACACATCACAACAATGCAGCCGAGCAGAATGTGACTATAAGTATAAACAAAAGAAATCATGAAGGTTTGTACAAGAATATATAATAATGCACATTCCTATGTGGCCTATTGTAAAATGTTAAATTAATAATAATAAAACAAAAAACATTTTCTTAGCTATATATATTCAAAACTTATTTCCAAGTTTCCAGATTTGGGCAAACATTTGAAAGTTTGCGGCATGATCAGATATCGCTTGTTATAATTCTCATTGCTTGAAGGTTGGTGCATGGAAACCATAATATGTATATTCCTGAAAAAAACCCACTTAGAATGTTAATATATTTACTACTAAAACTGTGTGTAACTAAGCTTGTCTAAAATATTATGGAAAATGACTACAATATCTTCAAAATAGAAGCAATATGACAATCACAACCTGGCACAATATAAGCCATAATGGTTGCATAATGCAGCTGTGATTCACACAGAAGAGTGTCACATGATGTGTTTTACTATTAGACATGACTAGGTTAATAGAATTGCCAGCTACTATAGCCTACTTCTAACAAACAATCACAACTAGTGAATCATGTTACAACTTTCTTCAAGGTCAAGGTTGCAGCTTGTAATCAGCCTATGACAGAGATCAGGCAAATCAACCCTGCTATAATCCCTACTGTATATCAACTAAACTATAATCCCTACTATATATCAAATAATATATAATACATAGTAGGAATAATCATTCATAAAATGTAATAAACTTCCTATAGCTGCTTCAGCACATTGTCTACAACAATCAGTGATGACCTGAAGAACTTTTTCAACCTAAAACCTCCTGAAGATTCTTTCCATCTAGAATGTAATTAAACCTGGGATCCTCATAGCCAATATGCATGACCTTGTCAACTTTAAAGAGCACCTGCCAATCATCCTACCCACTATAATTCCTATCAAAATCACCTTGGACATTCCTAGCATCTTCCTCAGAGGAAACTCCACAGTACAAATTTATTAACAGTTCAGAACCAATTGAATCATCCATATCATTGATACAAGCAAGAAATAGCAACATTGGCTCAATTAAAGCACTGAACCCCAACATTAGTTATGACAGAAACCAGAGAGTATAGTTGTTAATGGCTGCAGTTTTACTTGTGCTGATCAGTCTCACTCAATCGAGGTGCCGCAGGGTTCGGTGCTTGGTCCATTATAAGAAATCGACATCAACAGGCTTACCACTGTCCATGGAGCTACAAGTAGTAACGTCCTCCTATGGTCAATACGAATAAGTGCAGTAAATATCATGATACTGCACATGTATCCCTGATATTTGATACACTTGTGTAAGGATAACTGGCCAATAGTTACATGGAAGAAAAAGGTTACCCTTTTTGAGAATAGCGGAGGCATTAGCACACTTCCACACTGTCGGAACAACACCCTCTTGCACAGATGTCTTGAAAATAAATGGACAGCGGACAACTACTGTAAGTAAAGCAGCAAACACTTTTCAGAATTATAGAATAAAGAGCATCATTACCAGGAGCAATGGCCACATGCTCCCAGCGCTCACTTTGATCAAAATCCTCTGAAAAACAACATCATTTCGAATAGACTCACAGTGACTCAATATTTTAGACTCACAATAATCCTCCAGATTTTCACAATTAAACACCGAAGAAAAATAGTTATTCAAAATGTCAGAAATACCCTGACCATCACTAATAGTGCCACCAGAAGTAGGAACCTGAATAGGGCTAACAGTGTGTTCTACTTTCTTAACATTCAAGGCTATTTTGCTTTCAAATGAAAACTTTCCACTGGAGATCAACTGGTGAACTAACTTTTCCTGTCCCTTGAAATTCACAAAATCAACCACAGACTTAGATAAATGGTTGTCTCCACAAATAATGATTCTATTTAACTGCAGGATATGCCTCATCCAAGATGGCTGGCTTCCTGCCATTGCTTCGATGCTTCCTCCAAGGAACGAGTGGCTTCATAACATACAAAAAATTTACCTAGAAAGCAATCCCATGAATCCACATCACTTTGACTCTGGAATGCATCTGACCAATCAATAAAAGCAATTTGCATGTTCTGTAACTGAAAACATTGAACAGGCAAACAAGTAATAAACCAATCGATGGCATTGTCACCTTTCAAAGAACTTTTCGCTCTTATAGCAATGCGGAAACACTGGATACCATAATACCTGCACGTTTATGGTTGCCCCTGCTTTACAGTGGTTGCTTGCAAAATATGATCATCTTCAGATCTAGATGTAATTTGTTAGTAAAGAAACCCTGCTTTACAGTGGTTGCTTGCAAAATATGATCATCTTCAGATCTAGA
>JAODAG010344822.1:0-12667 GCA_027574785.1 Orphnurgus asper
GTAGTAGGTTAATCCTCTGGAGATTTGGGAGAGGTGGAATGTATAATTGGAAAAGTAAACAATGCATGACAGACTTTAGCAAGGGGGACTTAGTCCTTTGAAGTTTTTTTCTGTGTATTTTCAAGTTATTACTTTATTTTGTCAGGCAAAATGTACAATGGTTATAATGCCAAAGGTTCAGATGCCATATATGCAGTCAAGTCTGGGTGTGGGTAGTCTGACATTTGAGATTGTAAACATGATAAGTCAAGAATAATGGACAAGTGTAAACATGTCAAGAATAGTAGATAAGAAAGTGTTGTAAGTGTGGTTTATAAGTTAAAGTATCTGGTTACTGATCTTTGTGATTAAAGTGATTGAGAGACCCATGACAATCAGTTCAGTAACCTGTTGCATAATCCACAGCCACTATGGATAACTTATCAGCTAGTACTCAGTAGCTTGTTGAGTGGCCAATTAACTCTGCTATTGTGCTGCTCTGCCCTGAGTTTATCCATGCATGCATGATAAGGGATGCCATAGACAATAGCCAGGTAGACTTGAGGCCAATATATAATAATATGCAACAGATTTGTCTTCTACAGCTGAAGTAGTTGTACACTAGTCGAGCCTAGCCTCCCATAGTAGCTGTCAGTCATAGGCGTGGCACACCCAAGCCAACCTAACATATTGCTCGGTCATGGGCACATGATAGCCTTCAACTACTTCTCACCATATTCTAACCACTTCTAACTGCTGTTACTGCAGCAGTAGTTCCGTTACGTATGGCATATAGGCCTACATCTCACATTGTTGGTGACATACAGAATCCAAAGAGTTTTCACGGAGGTCAAGATGAATAAAACGGAACCTTCAGTCGAGGCCTTTGGACTCTATCCTTTTTTCCGAACACTAACAGTTACAAGTGTAATACTTGGTATATGTTGGCAAAGGTCATCTGCAGAGCTTAGGTAAAATAAATTCTTTAAAAAAAAAATTGTCACTATTTATTACACTGTAAGGTTTGATTTTGCAAAAATGACCATAAATTTAATTATCTCTTGTAACTTTCTTGTAAATATGAAATTCAAAGTACTGCTTGGTTGAACATCATATTTTATATGTTGCTGTATACCTTGGGGTGGACAATAACGTAACGCCTATACTTACTGTTACTATATAGTCAACATCTTGCATATTGTTTGCTCCTACATATGTATCTCTCTATGTGCAACCACCTACTCCTTCTGTAAACAATTCGCTGTAAATAACTTCCACATGTATCTATCATTGTACTTGGTAAACAGTCTAAATACACTTATTGAATCTCCCTGCAGCACCCTCTTAGCCTAGTTAACTAATGTGTAGGATCTTGACCATTGTGTATTGCTCAACCCTTAAACTCCCAAGAAGTACACGTCTGGATCACAGATATGTTTTCAGAGCTGTCTGGCGAGATCAGTAATAGACGCGTTCCGATTGGTTCATGCTAGCCTTGATACCACATTGCATACCGAGAAACTTTAGCACTCCGATGAGCAGATATGCCACTCCGTAGTTGGTCGATGTCCTCGCCGTCATGGCACATCTGCTCATTGGAGTGCTACAAATTCTCGTTTGATCAGCGTAGTTTCGAGGCTCATGTGAACCAATCTTCATGCATGTTCCCGCCAGACAACTCAGAACAAGTCTGTACCTCTTGGATGTTTAAGAGGGCAAATGTCGAATTCCATGTTGCAATCCGTTGTGTCAATTTGTATCAGTTAATTCCGTTTTGAATTGTAATCCTGTGGTATAAGTTGTGTGATACATTGGTTTCAAAATTCAATCATAAATGCATGGGTATGGGGTATTTAATAACTTTTTGCTATGACATTGAATAAATCCCTTTACAATGCTTACTGTACGTTTGCTCACCCCAAACCGAAATTAGGTCTATGCATGCATGGAGAAAATGCAGGATGGCAGACAATGAAATATAGGATCAGTTATTATTAGATTAGTGCAAACAATAATGCCTCTTGTGAAAATGTTGATTGGTCGATGGTCGTCGTACGTGAGCCAATCAGCTACGACCACATGTTTACAGAACTGGGACGTATGTATGAACAGTCATCTGCTGTGAGGTATGAGTACATTAACTGGGCACAAGTACAAGTACTTCGTTAATTAGATATTATATATGCCTTTAAATACAATTACTGACATCTGTCGGGACATGCATGCATTTTCTGAAAGTTGAAATTCTAAGGTGTAGAGAACCACAGCACTCTTCACAATTAACCAGCATACGTCATACAGTTGATAAACCCTAATAGACTGTACTGTATATGCAGAAAAGGAAAACGTTTCTCTTGCCTCTCTTGGTGGCCTATACATATATAGATGTTGTGTCAGTTTAAACTTGATTCTATACCTCCAGCCCCCATTAAATATCACCTTCACCCTGTGAAGAATCCTGGGTTCCAGGGCAATCCTGGTCAAAAGTATTTTGGCACCAAACAAGAATGCATCTACCAGCTGTTCACAGAAACAGAGCGACACTAAAACATAACCGAGAAATATTGCCATTTTGACTACGAAAGCCATATTAATTTATTGTGGATCTGTGCCTGGGGTTAATAGTGGAAGAAGCCATATTAGTAATAGGTTAATAGGAAAATGATGACTATATGGGTAAGGTTCCTTCCACAAGGTTGGGCTACTGTTGATTTCAATCACATGCATGCCCATTAATTAACAGCCATTCCTTTTACATAAACTGTGCCCCAAAAAAGTGTGACAAGAAGTGCTTAACATTAGTATTGCCTTGATGTTATTCCATTTGCAATTACATTCCAAAGTTGAATTATTACTGTTTGTGTACAGTAATACAGCACCGCCTCGAAACAAATGCATATAGTTACAAGTTGCACTATTGTCTCGCGAAGTCAAAGTTGTGCCACGCTGGTGTTATTTCTGTTGCGTCCCATGATACTACTAAAATATCAAGTTCCTTTATGAACTTGATCCTTAATGGAAGTAGTCCCTGCAGTTGTAACAAGATCAGGACATGTACTATTATCCATGCATGGTCAAGAAATTCAGATTGTTCAAATCATGTTATAAGGTTTAATTTTGTTGCATTATACATGTTTGCTGTTGCAAAACGAATGGTCAATCCTATCGCAAAATCTTTGAGCCTTAAGAGAAAGAATCTGAAGATGATGCTGAGATGATTGTAAACACATTTCGGAATGCATTGCTGCCTTACTGCTTCACACCACGCGGCGAATTCCTGTCGGTTGACAAGTTATAATCATCGGTCCTAGATTTGTTGCATCGACTTGTTTCTGCCAGCAGGTTTTATACGTGAGTATATACAGACCTTCGTTATCAAATCTATCTGTCTATGAGAAAGATGCGAGATTTGTATATCATGTGTTTTTAACCGTTTAAACATTCTCCCAGCAGTAGAATTTCTTGTGTAGTTTTCTCGACCTCAACAATCATTTTTGTCATATACCACGATGAAACGTATGCTAAGATATGCCCGCGTTTCACCTTAACAACATTATTACTTTGATTTAAAGAATACATATGGCACTGATGCAGCAACTGATCCATAACCATGTCACACGTTGCGTAAAAATTACATTCCGTGTTTCAAGCGCGGCTTTTCCTTATTCGAGGGGAAATTTATTTGATTATGTTACACATGCATCCTTGTTGACAATAATGTAAAATTTCTGGATGTGCACCATAAATGCAATGAATTTCTTCAAAATGGCTTGGCCTGACTGTTATAATGAATATGTAAGATTATGTAATGTGAATGTGAGATATGGCATACAAGTGAAATTTGTCACACTATGTGTTACAGTCGGGTATAGTAGTAATTTCCTGTCCACCCATGTCATTTACGATGTTTTGTGTTTTGTGAAGTAGGCACTACTGTATAGTGCTACACAACTAAAAGCCATGTCTTCCCCGAATATTAGTCAGTTTAGGCCTATTACAGCTAGGCTACGTCATAATGGTGTTAAAAACTTGTAAACAAGTTTGGGGGAGGGGACAAAATATAATCAGACATGGTTCTACCTGGTGTGGGTAATGGTAATATATGGGTATAGGACAACTGGGGCAGGGTTAGGTCAAGTGAGGTAGGGTCGGGACGAATCTTGGCAGGGGTTTAAGCCACCTAAACATTGCAAAATTAATACAAATATTTCCAACCACTGTAGTTCGTTCAAAAACTTAGTGTCTGGCCAGTTGTGTATTCCTCAATGTAGTCTACAAAATTGGTTTCGGTGTTTGGTGTATAACCCAGAACACATGGGGTCAATCTCTTCCAAATGGGCTGCAGAAAGAAGGATATATTTGTTTTGCATCGCATATTATCTCAAAGGTGCAATTTATCTCGATTAGAGATCTCTTAAAGCGCAGATTGTTCTTGCTGTATATTTATATCGCCATGTATTTTATCAGAGAGGTTATATTGCACGTGTGTATGTGACTGCGTTTAATTCATATCCGGTAGATTTACCTCGCACAGTGCATTCTGAAAAGCCATATTCTGTCGTAGATAATTACCCATTTATGTACAAATGCAGAGCACCATTACGAGGCCCTCCAAGTTCAACTATAATAATGGTAGCTAATTTGTGCCTAACTAACTCTCCCAGCTGCTCTCGTTATTAGCACTATCTACTTACAGTAAATTGCTGTGCTGCAGAATTAGTGTTATTCTGAAATACATTATGCAAGACAGCGACATCAGGTACAGCTAATACAAGTACTATTGTACAGTAGGTCGTAATTACACACTTTTCCTCTGTGAGTTGTTTGCTTTGCTACTTAATACAAGGTAGGCAGAGCAAATAGGGTACTTTTTACAACAATTGACTTTTGTGTTTCCATATAATATAAACCACTTCCTTCATCCATTCCCTCCCAATCAATGTGGTTATTCAGGATGTGAGTTTTTGCTGTATTTTGGCTTAATACTGTGTACCGTTCAAGCGACAACAGTTACTTTTTTCTGTCGCTTACTCTTCTTCCGTTTTCTTTTTGCTTATATTTTCCTACATTTGCTTCTGTGTTTCCATTCAATAACCCCATGTAGTGCCTTCAGTCAGTCCCCCAATCGAACATTGATCCAAATTCAGTCATTGGATTCTTGTCTTATTTCGGAATTTTACCGCAGCGTTCGACGTCCGTTAGGCTTTCATTTAATTGAGACAGATGCAAAAGGAATCAATATTGTTTGATTATTTTGCAGTCTAAGTTGGACAAATTGCTTCATTGCATGCATGACAATCAGCACAACGGTTTTGTGTACAAAGTAGGCCTTGCACGCTTGTCAATAGACTTGTAGCATAGGACTAGTCTATACACAATTTATACTTCTATAATCTCCCTGTGCAGATAATTCTCTTATTCAGTAAATAAGGCTGGTCAGAATATCACTCTGAATAGGTGTGAAGTAAACAGTCAATAAACAGTGATCTTGCTGCATCTCTGTAAGGATCGCTTGCCCCAAGACATAGCTCTAGCTACTCCAGCTATCAAATTAAAGATGCCATTGCCTGACAGCTAGCAGTAAAGACCTAATGAATATATCCATCCTTGGTTGTTTATCTCTTTGGTTGTTTATCTCTTCGGTTGTTTATCTCTTCGTTCGCTGTTTATAGGTATAGGCGAAAACCCGCTGGCTCCATTGACTCGGCGGGTTTTACACACTAACGTTGAAGGCTGGGGCAGTTTCCCGGCGCGCAGGCAATACAGCAGAGTAACCGACACTGTTAATGTTGTACTGTATGCAGCAAATTATTACAACTTTTCAGTGAAATAGCCAGGAGGGCGATTATATCGGTCACTGCAGGGGTATCATATAGAACATATTGTTTAGAGTACATATATATTACATCTTTCTTCATATTCACCGTCTCGATATGCTAACCCAAGACATTTATATACAGTATATATATCGTATGTATAGATACCAGTATATTAAAGATATGAATGTATCTCCATACGAAGCTGCTACGTTTGCAGGGTAAGGGATCTGTATTTTATAACTTTAATGTTTCGGGTGAGACTTGGGCAGCTGGAAGGAACAATTGGCTGGTACATGGAGTGTTTTTGGTAAATCTTGCAGGTCAAATTGCTTTGTACTCTTGGTCATTCCTATATTGTAGATGAAGCAGCTACTGATGGCCATTAGGAACATACAGTAGTGGGAGGGCATGCACATACAGTAGTGGGTGGGCATGCACTTACAGTAGTGGGTGGGCATACACATACAGTAGTTAGTGTGTGGGCATGCACATACAGTAGTGGGTGGGTATGCACATACAGTAGTGGGTGAGCATGCACGTACAGTAGTGGGTGGGCATGCACATGCACATACAGTAGTAGTGGGTGGGCATGCATGCAGATGATGGACAGCATAATGGATGATGGATGGCCTAGCTTCCCCCCCCCCCCCCACTCACCCAATTATAATAAAGTATATTTTCATTACTTTACAATTACTTACAATTTGTTTAATACAAGTGATTTTTTATCTATCTTACATATTTTTTTTTATATCAATCGAGTCTTTAGAACTCGGTCCTTTATTCATTTCTTATGTGGAGCATAAACACTTGCTGTACTCGACTAAATTTGTAGCAGTGGCAGTGACCTGAAAAAGATACAGAAAGAATACGTTTGTTGCAAAGGTAATTATTTTATATCCCAAACAATGACTGCATGTGCTTAAAAGTCTACTTGTATTGCATGGTTTGGTCAGAGCTGTACAGCACACAGCACACATGTCTGTTATACTTTGTGTCAATGGTTAGAAAGTCTGACACCCTCTATAATCAGGAGGTCCTAGGACCGATTCCCAACCGAGTCCGATCAAAGACTCTAAAAAGTTGGTAAATTTTGCTGTCTAGCTTGCCACTCAACATGAAGGGTGTAAAACAAAAGATTCCGGTTTTATGTACAGGGCTGAACCACCATGATCACCGTATGTGGCTAATTTCAGTTCTTGGTTTCAGGTTTGCCTTAATTTACATAATTGTTCATCTTCCTACTGAATGGTGTGTGTTGTACAGTATCTGATTCAGTTTCTCATTTGATTGATTGTTGTTCATTTCACAGGTTACTACTGCCTTGCTTGATTACAAGAACTTATGGACTTAGTAGTGATTCGTCAGACAGCATGGATAACAGACTATACTGCACATTGTATAGGTTGGCGAACTCTACGAGTACCCACCATCAGATTTAATTACCAGTTTCCGTAGCTGCATATATATATTTATATATATAAATATATATGTATATAAATACATGTATGCATATATATGTACATGCATACAGAGGATGTAATTCACCCGAGGCACGTTTACATCACCACAATGGAATACTACATAGGAACATGCAATATTACAATATATTTATATATGTGTACATGTATATGTGTGTATATATATATATATATGTGTGTATATATATATATGTGTGTGTATATATATATGTATGTATATATATATATTTATATATATATATACATCTGTGTAAAAGAAGTAGTATAAATAGCTAGACAATATATAGCGATGTTGTTTATGATTACTTTCTGTCAAGTACACTTGAATTACAGCACAATAAGAAATTGCCTTGAGCCTGGCTATGTTTGATAATTGTAGGATAGTCAGACACATACTTTTAGCAGTGGTATTTCAATGCTGGTGGAATATGATACAAATTTGGAATGAAACAATTCATCAATATTGTTGTGGTTGCATTATACCTATCATGTATACCTATGCAACTTGCATGCATACACAGTGTCATTGTTGTGTTGGTATATAACCTTGCTAGAACTAGAAGAATTCCCTTACCGATATTACCCATATATTTGTTCGGTTGACTCATTTATTTATAATGATTATTATATTTGTATTTCACAAAGTCTTATTAACACAGGGTTTTCACTGTGCATTCTGCAGAATCCCATAGGGTTTTTTACTAAATTAACTTTATTTCCCCTATTGAACTTCAAAGTCATCTCTTGAACTAATTTGCATAAAACAATGAAAATGCAATCAAACAATAAATAAGAAAAATTTTAATTTATCAAAAGAAACATGGTCATGCATGTTATTATTATTTTTTTTAAATCTATGTTTTCTGCATAGGTTATTGGGATATGAACATTCAATTCCAGAGTTAGACCTTCATGTATGCTTGATTCTGAGTGTTAAAAATGTGAACTTGTAGGCTAGGCCTAACGTTTAAGCTAATGCCAATTAATGTCCTATTGTTTGTTGAATTTTCAGTAATGTTGGTTGAGTATATCTAAAATATGAATATATGTGGTAAATGTTTGTAGACTATGATGTCTTTATAACAGAACCAATAACCAACCATAACAGAAAATTGTTTAATTCCGAATGCGATAATGTTATATATAAATCCTGGCCGTCACCTCACCAATATCATCTTCGATATTGCTAATTTCATTGCTGCTCATTGTGTAAAGAAATATTGGTCATCTAGTCAAATTAGTAATATTTCTCGAGAAAAGTGTTGATGTATGGGTGTCACCATCTTGAAAAATCAAAGCAAAGTTTACCGTGTTGAATTCCCTAGTAAACTTTTTTTTTTATTTTGGACCCTGCCATTCTTAATTTAGGGTGTGAAAATTTGCCAAGACTGTTTCTCTAACAATAACATGAAACTACGTCCTCTAATTCACTAATTTGTTGTCTCGATTGGTTCGCAAAAAACAAAGATCATCTTGAATGCCATCTTTATTGCAATGGGTTATGAACTTGTGGTTTTTGGAATCGTGGCATGGCAGCACCAGGGCTGCTCACTGTTCAAAATCCATGAAAACATGCCATCACTACACAACCGTAACTTGCCATCAATTTCCTACAACTGAAGCCAGTCACTATATGGCTCATTAGAATTAACAGACTGAAGTAATCGCTAACCTATCAAGGACCGACTAATTCCTTGTTATAATGACTAATTTCTTCAGAAGTAATTCTTTGTTATGACTAATATTATCATGGTTACCAAGTTTGCAGCTTAATCACAATAACCGTTCACAATTAACTTCTCACTTTTGCCAATTTGCGTTTATTCATATTTTCTTTGCATGTGTATATGACTTAAAATTGCAGGGAAAAAGTATTTAATTTAATAATTGACCAATGTGTGATTGATTGATTACTAGCCTTAACTTTTCAACACAAGTTTCTTTCACTATCATCATATCCTATTATAGTTACTCATAGAAAACCAAAGTTATTTTTTATTCCTAATTGCAGACATGGCCTCCAGGAAACTGTGCAATCATCATTCTGTGTGTGTGTGTGTGTGTGTGATACTTAAGACTTGTAAACAAGGAACTCAAGTATGGCATGTGCTGAGGTCATGCTTGGTGTATACGTTGGTCATTGTCAGTAGATGTTCCTTATTGTTTCATTGTGTCGCTATAGCACACATGTATTGGTGTATAGCTAGCATGCATATTAATGAGCGGACGGGCAAAGTCATCCATTTTATATAAAATTGGCATTATACATACATGTCTAGGCCATGCAATCGAGAAGAAATCGGTCAGATTTAACTTGTAAACATGCCTTGTAAACATACTATCTCAAGAAAGGCACTTCAGATGGACTTTATACATGGCGATGGACATGGTGGTACATTTATAAAATATCAAACGTGTGAAATCATTTGAACATGAACTGCAGAATTTGTTCAGAAAGCAATAGATACTTTTCTTGAATGGAGTTTGGTGTAGGGGTGTAGTCTAGAATATGCTTTATGAATGATCTTAAGCGCATCGGAAATTACTGTTCTGCATTCTGGTTTCATGGGGCCTCCGATTAGCAATTTGTAACTGGAGAAACAGAAAATTAAAATCAAAACACAGCAATGAAAACAGGAGAAACAGCAAATTAAAATCAAAACATAGTTAACAAAACTGTAGACTTGTAGATCAGCAACGTACTTGTCGAAGGGTGACATGCAGTGCCCTGGTAAAGGTAGGCATGTTATTAATTGTAACGTCTTTCACCTGATCATGTCCGAGTGGTTCATTCCGACAAAATGGTACACCCACTCCTCTTCCTCCTTGCAAGATGTTTGCCCGCTTGCCATGCCTACGAGTACATTTTCTGGTTCTGTGTTTAGATTGTCCAAAGAACGAGATGAAGACGTTCTGGCTGGGTTACTCCAAAGACCCTGGTGTCAACGAGATGTTGCTAGATTCGAATGCGCCAAAGCTGAGCTTGGAAGAAATACCTGAAGTGCTGAGTCTCCTACCAGACTGGAGAAGGAAGAAGATCCTGGAACTTGCGGGAGGAATCGGGTAAGGCTATCGCGTCATTTTGGCTTCATTTAGTCACCAGGGGAGGTGGTATAAGGTGAATTTCTCAGCTTGTTAATTTACTGTAAGTCTGTTCAATGGATCACAGTATATGATCTTACTGCACCTAGGTCTGCTTGGGTGGATGAAAAGCCTGCACCACATCAAAGCTTTCTATCATTTTTGGGTTCTGTGTTACGAAGGAGAGGACATGCATCATAACAACTATTTCATCCTTGATAATACACAATCAGAGAAGAAGGTGCATGATATGTCACGTGAGGGGGCAGGAAGGGTTGTCCCTCATTTTAGTCCATGGTCTCAACTTCGTTGCTCTTCAAGATGAGTGGGGGAAAAAAGAGTCATTAAATTTGAACTCCTGCACTTATTTCTGTTTCCCTTTGCGCTGGTCACTCAGATTGGAATGGCTGCATGAGGATATTCCGAGAAACTGCCAATCAATAATACTGGGAGATAATCAGGTATCCACTCTCCCATAGCTTGTAGTATTACACTCTTTGCAAAAGTCCACCCACACTTTGATTTTTGGTTTCATGATGCTGAAGGGTTTTCGTGTCCGGCCAGAATTAAGGAATGTTCAATTGTATCCAAATTGAAGAAATGGTTGGAGTGATTTTCTGTTGTCGAGCCATAAAATTTGTTACCCCGAAGTGCTAATGTGACGTCCTCCGATGACGAGTGACTAACATACCTCTACGATCACACTACCTTTTCATGCTTTGTGTCCCTGTGTCTCCACAAAAACATTTTGTGATCGCAGAACTTTGCCAACATACCGCCCCTTGCTTATGGGACTCCCTTCATCTTAGATCACTAGACTCGCTTGAACAGTTGAACAATCTTTTTGTGGTTGGTTTCCTTTTCTATACCTACCATACACCCATAAGGAATGCACTTTGAGCAACATTGGTTGGATTCTGCGCTGTATAAGACTATTTATTATTATTAAGTAATGCATCGTTCTTTAGTCCCTCCTACTTCCCCCACCCCACCCCCCCATATCACAACAGCTGTGAACTTCAGGTTCTCAATCCCCAGTGTGGGGCCTCAGAAGCTGCCTAGGATATGCAACACATTCTAGCACTATATGTCTGACACATTGGGGTAGCTATTTGTGTCTCGAGTGAACAACCCAAGGAAAAATAAAAAAATGATACCGCTCTTTTTTTCAGTATGCAATTCTATTAAAAGGCCATTGACTATGCTACTATTCCCTGCCAAGAATATATTTTCTCAAGATTTCCCTGCACGTTGCAAATGAAAGACACACAACTGTGATTCCTGTTACCAGTGTTACCGACTCAGGATAGCAGTATTTAATCATAATTTTCCACTACAGCTTGACGGATGTAAATTCCCTTGAATTCTTGATTTTGTTAGAGAGAAAGTTCCTCGTCGAAATGAGCCAATAGCCGACAAAACATGCATGTTGTAACTTTTACAGTATGTAACGTGTAACGCCGTAAATATCATGTCCAGCCGAGGTAGAGAAGAAACTGCTTATTCGGCACCTCCACACTGTGATTCTTCATTTACTGTAGTTGTTTGAATTGTAAAAGAGGGGTTGCATGGGTTATTGCTAACTTGACAATGACGGTACGTTTGGCAGTGTTTAAGTAGAATACAGAAGTATTACTGCAATTTGCACAGTAAGTTGAAATGGCGGGATTGTTGGGGTTGAGCTTTTCTCATTTTCAACTGGGTTGTTACTCTTTTTTTAAACCCACCAGACGTTTCACCGGTAATTTGGCAGAACACGGAGGTCATGTGACTACCGTTGACTTCATTGAACAGTTTATCGAAAAAAGTAAGGAGAACAATAAAGGCCACAAGAATATTGAATACATCTGTGATAATGTAACGAATCTTAACTTCGAGAAGAACAGGTAAGATTTGTATATGAACGGAACGTATGCGGTCTAGGCGGCATGTGTGTAAATGTGACCCGTTTTCTTGTATATAGAATACCCGACAGTGGTGGATTTGTTGGGCATGGATGGATGTCTAACCAAGCCTCTGTGGACTATGGGGGAGGAGACTCTTTCAACCTTTAAAAAAATTGACCCTGGTGTATAAATGCTTAAAGATTAACATTTAGCGTGGCAAAATAATATTGCCATGGGCAGGGCTGTAGTGAACCAAATCACAATGAACCATATTCGTCAAATCTCCACAACATTTGGTCATAGTCGGCAATCCACCGAAGCCCTGCTGGCTCATGCCGACTTCTCCAAAAAAATGTTGGTGTCTCTCGACCTGCACATGCATGATTGTTTCTCCTGCAATTTGTATTGTGTTTTTGCATAA
>JAODAG010344822.1:17364-32430 GCA_027574785.1 Orphnurgus asper
AGAGATGTTTACCTCGCCAGCAGATTTATAGAGATGGCTATCATATTAGAGATGTTTACCTCGCCAGCAGACTTATAGAGATGGCTATCATATTAGAGATGTTTACCTCGCCAGCAGACTTCTAGAGACGGCTATTATATTAGAGATGTTTACCTCGCCAGCAGACTTATAGAGATGGCTATAATATTAGAGATGTTTACCTCCCCAGCAGACTTATAGAGATGGCTATCATATTAGAGATGTTTACCTCGCCAGCAGACTTATAGAGACGGCTATTATATTAGAGATGTTTACCTCGCCAGCAGACTTATAGAGATGGCTATCCTTTTAGAGATGTTTACCTCGCCAGCAGACTTATAGAGATGGCTAATCATATTAGAGATGTTTACCTCACCAGCAGACTTATAGAGATGGCTATCATATTAAAGATGTTTACCTCGCAAGCAGACTTATAGATGGCTATCGTATAACAGAATGTTATTGTAATCCTCACTGTCTAATAAGATCCTCTCTTTCAATAGCATATAAATTCTGGTGTGTTTAAAATTATTTACACTTAAAAAGTTTGGGATGAAATTTAAAAAGAATTAAATTTGTGAAGCGTTGTTTTCTTTATGAAAATTGAAGAAATTGATCTTGTAATGAATTCCCTTCATCACGTACAGCAAAGAATAAATGATTATAGGTGGTATCATTGGTTGTATTAACATTCTTCTCCCTTGATCACAACAAAGGAGTAAATGATTATAGGTGGTATCATTGGTGGCATTAATATCGATCTCCCTTGATCACATCAAAGAATAATGATTATAGGTGGTATCATGGCATTAATATTGATCTCCCTTGATCACAATAACGGATTATAGGTGGTATCATCTGGTGGCTTTAATATTGATCTCTTAATAAATGCTCTTCATCACAACAAAAAATACAGGTTTGTTGTTCAAATGAAATACAGTGTTTCCCATTTGATAAGAACTATTTTGATATTCTCGAACGTTATTTGACAGAAAACCCATTGTGCATATAAAAGATGCAGAATGTGTTTCTTTTGATATATTTCAGCAAAGGGGGAATAGTGGCGTAGTATGTTGGTTACTGCAGAAGCATAAGCGTGGTGTGAATGGGAGTGGCGCCCTTGAAGTAGACCGCCAGCCGTCATGGAAGAGTAAACTTGGGTCTAAGGAGGTTGCCTTGCAGTTACAGAAAATATTCGGTAACGGGTATGATACCGTCTTGGGATACCAGCTGACAGAGGTACGTCATATGCTACTTTGCGAATAAATGACCAACTCAGAAGCTTGTTTATTGGTTACACAAATTATGATATATCCAGATTTACACAAGTTTTTTGGTGGAGGCTACACGGGAGGGGGATCGAGTCATAGGGACCAAGGACAAGCAAATGGTGTGACGTCTCCGGACTACACCTTGAAACTTTTTAAAAGATACCTTGATTTTTTTTTAAAGTTTGAATGATCTCGTAGAGCATCTATGTAGTGTCGAGCAAAATGTGTGTTTTAAATAGACAATGTATGGGAATTATTTGGACAATTTTGGCAGATTTTAGATGGTGATGAACTCAAGCGACCTACATGGAAGTTAACCCCTCCTTTTAAATTGCAATAATATCAAAGAGTCCTGTGACGCATGCAGCAATGTTTAAAAATTTGACGATACTGTTGCATTACATGTTTTTTGCAAAAGCCATTGCAGAAAACACTATAAATGTGGAACCTATAAGCTTGTAGTTTTTCTGGGTTTTAGTTTTGATCTTTGTTGAGCGCTGCTATAGGTTAATATACCATCATTAAATGTTTGTTGTTCTAAAAGCTATAAATTACCCATTAGGTATACTTGCAGTTCAGTACGTGCACAATGTGTAGCAATTAACTGATCAAATGGCGTGTCAACCAACTTGTGATGCATTCAACCTGGTAGGCCGGTGCTGTGTACAGTCTACATGTGGCCTAATAATTCGTCCACATCTTTGCATGCATGCTGCTCTGCTGAATTGTTGTCGATGCTCATGTTCTAAACAACATATACTCACATGCATGTCGTTACCCCTTCTTGGTTGGATGCGGAAAGCTCAGTAACCCAGTATGTAGTTGTGTGCGTGTGTATGATGTGTTTGCAGGTAGTGATGGAATGAAGCTTTTATATATAGAACTTGGGTGACTTAATTCAAACAATACTGCAAAGTAATTAGGCTCTAAAAGGCCTCATTTGGTGTATTATATGCGGGCTTAAAATAACTAACTTTTCAAAGGATAGGCAGTTATTGGAAAGGTCCAGAGAAAAGCTACTAGGCAGTAAGCTATATGAGGGGAGGTCTTTCATATAGTCGTATAGAGCTTGAACATGTAACTTTTGTTGCGATTGTCCTTAGACGACTGGTGATTTAATATTTAAGTGCATTTGTTCGTGGTTTTGATATTTAGCTCTTGATACATTCTTAGTTTCAAGTCGACTAGAACGAGAGGACGCTGTACGTGTCAAGTCGAGGAGTACCGGAGGTGACCGTTTCAAGCTTCCAAAGTGTTGATGTAGGTTAGATTCTAGGAAGAATTTCTTCTCACTGAATCGGTTGCACTATATCAAATTGTGAATGTCTTTGATGTGTACTTTTTTCAGTGTGGTGGGCTTTGTTTGGGCTCTTGAGGATTTGGTCCTTGGTTATCCTGACCCTTTTCATTCTAAACTTAAAACTAATAAATAATTCTGACAGACAATGGATAAAGAGAGTGTGGATGTGTGTATATGATACAGGTACGTGACTCGCTTTAACATGTTAATATTCTGAAGATAATCTCTATAGCAGTTATGGTTAATTAACGTTGAGGAGAAGAGGTTCCCACTTCACCCTGGTCTATTGGAACTTATAATGGAGTATGTGAAACTCATCTTGGCAGTATAAATGGGTGGTGATGGAGGAGATCTCTAGTATACTGACAAACATTGCAGTAAATAATCGAATGACGTAGCATTGTCAAGTAAACTAGACCTAACATATCAAGCGAGATCGATGATACAATGCAGTTTTTTTCTCAAAAATGCCTTAGATATTTTCTTCAATGGCGATTGGTGGAGATGGTGAAGACAGTCCTGTCATATGCATTATGAAATATCTTGTAAGATCTTGACAAGGGCATCAGAACCTCGACGCAGATGTTCTTTCGTAGCTTACCACATCATTATGATTCTTTTTATGTTTAACTTATACTGCTGAACTTTGTTATAAAGAATTAAGATGTTATTGATATTAGATATTGACAGCTAATTAATATGCTCATGCTGTTTCAAACATGTAATTTGTTCTTTATTGTGCATTGTTGTAATTAACGATAAGCTAATCTCGGTCTTGGACATAGAGGTCTCATTCTTAGTACATTTAGGTCTCGGACATTGAGGTATATCGACTACCATGCTGTATTGCATGGTAATTATATGAACATTTCAGTTTTAATCAACTTTTTATATTGCATAGACATCATCATTACATCATCTTCCATACATCTTTTTTTTGTATTGTATCAACCAATGCTAACAGAATGCAATAGACATGTTGGACCTTCAACCAGGACATAAAGTATTGCATGTTGGATGTGGAACTGGGAGCAGTGACTTCTACATGGCAGAGGTGAGTTTTTTATCAGAGTGATCCACAGTTGCATTACCACATGGAAGAAGATATTTTTTTTCTCGCTCTGTTAATGGAGGTCTGATTGCTATTTGTGGAAAATTGTATTTGAACAAAACAATTAACATGAAATTTATCCACTGTGAGTCCCCAAGAGGCAATTCAATGCTCAGAGAAAATTGGCAGGAAGATAATTTTCGCATTTGTGGTATAACTTCAAAGTTACAGTGTTGGTTCCTATTGGTATGTAACACATGTCTATGTAGTAATTTTAAAGGCAGTTGAGTACATTTCTGCTGTTTTTCAGTGGTCACAAATGGTAGTTTTGTAGTATAGTGTCCAGTAATTCCTATGAATATATAATCATATGAATTTTAGTGGAGAGTTAAGCTAGGGTCCTATTAGTTCGGGTGCGGATAAAGAATGAGGATACAGCGAAAGAACAAAAAGGTTACCATATGCGGTAGGCCTATATACTTCTATACCAGTAACATGTATTGCTCTGAATGTATCTAATTTCTGTCAGACGAGACTGTCAACCAGGGGGGTCTGATAATGTTCACCGGCCGCTTTACTTTACTACATGAGCCAAAAGGTATATTCTTTAATTTCCTGTAAAAGCTTGAGATGAAGTATGATTTACTAGCTAATTCTGTGTAAGGAATATCTTTATGACCTCCAGAGAAGAATTGAGAACCGTCTAGACACCATCACACCTAACGGATCTACTTCCCATCTCAATCCTTCCCATCTCAATCCTATCTCAATTGTAATGTGTATCTGTGTGATTCTGTTGGGAGGACACCCCTGCTACTAACCACTGCAGCCTGGCTGTCCTTAACAATTAACACTAAACATAATCTTAGCAAAAAGGCCGAGAAGCAAACTATTGCACTGTTAAGTCTCCCTTCCCCATCAAAGTGTTTCTGTTTAGTGTGTGCATGCAGCTCACTGCATGATATTTAGAAATTTTATTCCCATTGGAAAAAAATGAAACTATTAAATGTTAACTTATCCATAAACTCCTTCCTTATTCATGCACGTAAGCGAAATTAATAGCTCTTGGTGATGTATTTTTAAGTTTTGATTATAAACGAGATTATAAACTTAATTCGTATTCTATATCTTGATTTGTTGGACAAGAATTTCATGTTTCCGACGAAGCATATGTCGGAAGAGCTGACGGTGTGTATATGATTGTTGGTCCTTGGACATATATATAGTCACTGCATGTACATGAACAGCCATACCCAATTGGATTTTGCCGCATCCGGGCCCAAAAATGCAGCCGGATCCGTGCTAATGGAATCGCACCAGATCAACATTCAATGTGAGCGAATTTCCGTGCTTGGCGCATCGTCATCCATTCCTACTAATGGAATCCTACCATCGCTGCTCTTTTTGGCAAATAGAGTTAGGAGTACAATATGCTTTGGTGTGAAAATGCATGTTTGGTTTCTCTTAAAATAAGTGATAAACTTGTAATGATGGAGATGTTTGTAAATCTACAAGGTTGGGAGGTACCTGCTGATTTCTTGCATCATGCATGCTGTTTGAAGGTTTGTCAATATTGGATGAAGTAGGAAAAGTTAAGGAAAGTTTCTTAGTGCATCGCATGCATAAAGGAAGTTCGCTTTTCCCCCTTCTGTTATGAACTTCCGTCTTATATTACAGCATTACTCCTCAGACGTCCTCGGCGTAGACCAATCACATGGTCTGATTGAATCTGCATGGAAGAAGAAGAGTAACTATCATGGAGAAGCCAAGGTTTGTGTTTTAGATTTTACTGTTGCCAAAAGTCCCAATTTTTGGTAAAATTCCACAAAATGGCAGTCCTAATTCTGGGGGGGGAAAAAAAACTTTTTATATTCTACTCTAGTTTTCATGTAGTATCCCCATCAAGCAAACTGCATTCACAGTGTTTCATTGACATTTGATGTACACATATCTCGAAACGCATTTGACTCTGTACCGAGAGGTTCAGCCATGCGTGTGCAACAGTTTTTAAACTCGGTAAGTGAGCCGAGGTGGTTGTCATACTTCGCAATATAATGGCCCATAATGAGAAAGAACCCTTGGTTTTGGTGAGATTTGTGCATATTAATGAGTGGGCAGGGATTAACACAAAAAAGTGGCATTATATATATCTCCACAACTGTAGGCCAGATTATTTCAGACATGAAATGAAGGCGTCGATAGACATATTATGCATGCCATGCATACAGAGGATGCAAGTATATGAAGGGACAAGGCCCAATAAGAAATCTGCCAGACTTTGATTGTAATGAGAACACATCTCGAGAAAGACCTTTCAGAATGGAGAAGATGTACCACATTATTGCATGCATCCTAATGATTGGAGTCATCGGGCACAACAGCTAGATATTCATGATATAAAGGCCACAGGTCACCAGGGATTAATCATGAAAATTGATTAAAGGCCACGTCTAAGTTGGTCAGAACGTTATTGACGATAGATACTAAGTTCAAAGGATTAAAGTTGATGAATGTTACAAGGAACCTCCTTGAAATTCTTGCATTTCTGGTAGTCATTGTTAATGCAGGAATAAAGTTGAAGTTAAGGAAAACTAATATGCTAACAATTCTCTCATTTGCTGCAAGACTGCCACTGTATGGCCTATACTTTCATTAACTGTTTGCATAACAAAATGCAAGGCACTAAACTGATATCTAAAATAATATTTACATACCTTTTTGTCAGTAGTCTATATTTTATAAATAATAATATAACTATGACTGAGAAATTCATGTCTTGGAACCTCCAATGCATGGTATTGGCTCTTCTACGTCTCTGCTGAGAAGACCTTTTCTTCAATACAATAACATGAACTGTTTTGTCTTCATGACAATAGTATAGTAACTGATTGAACCAAATTTACCCCAATATCTCCTACCCTGCTTCCAGTTTCTTTCTCCCGTATCCCCATTGCCAACACCACTAGGCTGTACTGGGTCTAAGAGTAGTGTAACATATGCCTAGCCTAGGACTCGGCTTAACCGCTTTGGTTAAATCCCTAACTAGCGTTGTCTGGGTTTTCCAGTGAATCTAAAGAAGACTCCTCTTGAAAGTACCATTGTTACTGCCTCGATCAGCTATTATTCTAGAACAAATTTGTGAATGATATATATCATTGTTTCAGAATGTGTATTGGGCAAGAAGGTAGCCAACAAAGATGTTGAAGGTACGGTTCCTATGAGGCGGATAAATCTGCCTCATGTTCCCCTTCAAACACCGAGATGGTTAAGTGTGTATCTTACATTGCTGTGTCGTTAAATGTTTTATTCGTAGGATTATCTGTTTCCCCTATTTCAGATTTGTTTTGAGATCGGTGACATCACGCAGATGCAGTATCCCGATGAGAACTTTGACGTTATTTGCTGTGGAAAAGAAAGGACGAATGTCAAGGATAAAGAATCACTTCTCAGCAAATTTTGGGTAAAAATTGAAAATATGTTTAGTCAACAAACGGACTAAAAAAACAATTTAAACTAAAAAACCAAATGAAACAATATGGACACAACATGTCATGTGCTAAAACAATAAACCAACGTGCATGGACATCACCAATTGCCTAAGTTCTGGCATGCATGCTCTCGGAAACATTTGTTTTATACTTGTGTGAGTCTGTACTATATATGTGGGGCACATGCAATGCAATCAAGTTTGTTGTTGAAGTATGTTTACGTTTATAGAAATCTTCATTAAAAACTTGAGGTTATTCTATATATAAAATTTTGTTTCCACATGACAGATCTTATAGTTCCGTATCTGCATTCCATATCTGTACGTGGTATAGTGTAATCCTTGCTAATTTACATCCATGGTGTATGTTTGCTACACATTTCATTGTAACACTGGTAAAGTGAGAGTTTAGCAATGATCCGATCACTCCCATTTGTATGAACGGTATGATGATCTGCAAAACATAGATTAATTTGTCTTTATATCAAGGTCTGGCTGAAACCCGGTGGAAAGGTTTTGTTCTCTGAGATCTGTAGGGGGAAAGCCCCTGATTCCTGCACCGGTCAACATATGCCACCACCAGACGGTAGTCGTCTCCAGTATTCCATTGAAGATTGTATGAAGGTGAAATCATTTAACCTTGCACTTACAGATTTCTGTCCATATGATTATCATAGCTGGTTCCTTAAGATGGCAGAAAGAATCAGTTATAGTTACAATAATGAGCCCGATTCGGACACGTACATGAGAATCTGAATCTTTGTGACTTGATTCAATGTTTAAGACTTGGGGTGTCAGCATTCATTAATAAATGTGGTTGCTATGGATCACACTATAATGTCACACTTATCTAGAACTAGATCACACTATTGATCACACTATTGTTCAGCTAGAAGCATGTATGTGCATGTGTGTGCATGGTACAAAGAATGAGCCCACTTCATGTGTGCATGACAAAAAGTTTGTAAAATTATGGTTTTCTTGTACATTAAGGTCATATATTTGTAATGTGTTTGTCTTGTACATTAAAAGGTCATATATTTCTCAATGTGTTTTTCTTGTATATTAATGGTCATATTTGTAATGTGCTTTCCTCGTACATTAAAGGTCATATTTGTAATGTGTTTTTCTTGTACATTAAAGGTCATACATTTTTTTGTAATGTGTATGTCTTGTACATTAATGGTTATTTATTTGTAATATTTTTTTCTCATACGTTAAAACGCTTTAGACGTTGGCCACTGCTGGTTTTATCAGCGTGAGAGCAGAAAGTATGTCACATGACCTTGAGGACTTGCTGAAGAAGGCGACTGAGAGATTATCGCAGTATCAACAACATCTTCAAAAGGTAAGTGTTGACTTAATTTTATGTGATCATATCCTATGTCTAAACCTGTCAACAGACATGTATGGTAGGCAGTTGAAATATTGTAAATGCAGATCTCTCACGATATCCTACCGGCCTCGCCCATACTATATCTGTCTATGGCGATTATTGCACGTCTTCGTGCTACACTGCTGTTTGACCTACACAGCTGTCTCGGTTACACAGGAGTGAGTGATCACTAAAATATGTACTGGCACAAAGAAATAAATAAATTCTAATGATAATCAGTCGTACCTCTTTTGAAGATTTTCACAAAAGGTGAGCTGAAGGAATTGGAAGATGATTGGAGCAGCCTACTGAAATGGTTGGAAAACGGAGAAAGAGCCTGGACATTGTTTTACGCTGAGAAGACTGGCAAAAAGTACTAGCTGAGGATGTTAACGATTACTTTGGAGGACAGATTGGAACATTATCTGGTTACTTTTTTAAATTTTCAATGGGATGGAATTAGCATTACTACACAAGGATTTTGAAACTACTCTACTACTACTATACATTCTGTATCTTTTGCCCTATTGAGTTGAGACTTGGTGACCGGTATATTTTTAGCATTTAATGTGAGGTATACCTTCTTTGTGCACAGAAGTTATATTGTATTTTTTTTTCATTGTTTTTCTTGGTATTGTCTGATGTTCAAATTGTGCAAAATGAAAAAATGTCTAAGAAGTGATTGCGTATATATTGTGATTTACTTGCCTAGGCATGGTACAAAAGGCTGACATGGAGTTGCTATGGTTACATGTTCTATAGCATGCATTGTGTTCATAAAGGAGCTTGTTCTGTCACCCAGTTAGTGAAACAGCATTGTCCCTTACTGTGCCAGAAATATCAGTTTTAATAAATGGTCCCTTGGGGTTTTGTTTATGCAGGAATTGTCTGGTTGGGTTACCAGGGCTATTGTTTGTGCAGCGCAGTGGTGCATGATAAGTGGATTGCTTTCTTCCCTCGGTCTGAGTAATTTCTCAGAGACCAAGGCAAGTTACACTCCCTAAATCAGAGTTCCTAAATGGCCAAATTTGTTGACTGTTAGTCCATTTGAATTGTAGTTTGGTATAGATATATATCGGCACATAGATTGTCAAATTGGAGATGCTCCATGTTTTACTTTGCCTTATGTTTGCGTTATGTTAACTCAAATGATACATGTGTTTATAACAGCTAACAATACTGATGAGCACAATAAACCTTGTTCTTGAAGTAGCTAATCTAGCTAAATCTATGGACATGGCTTACAGCACATGACTCCTTCAAAGCTTCATACTGGATACTATTCCTTACTTATTATTATGTTTAAATTGTTATTGTATCAAGTTCAGGAAAACAATTCTAAATCCGTTTCATTGCACAATTTAAGGTCGAAGAACCTGTATTTGCTGCCTTCACTGTTACATTATAACCTTCAAAACGTTCTGCCTAATACAGTCTGCTATTATTGAAGTACAAATATCATGTACTGAAATCATGCCTTATATAAGTTGTCACTGTGGACTGACAACATTATGGAGTGCACCATTGAAATGTTTACAAGAAGTTTTTGTCCTTGCTATCAGGTTTTTGAAGTGACCTTGCCTTTTGTGATTGTTGATCAATTTTATGACAGAAGTAGTTCAGCTAATAGCTGAAAGTAACACTAAATGTTCTGTTTCTCAGTTTTTTTTTAAAGGTGAACATTGAGGTCTAAGCTAACTACTAATAATACTGTCTCACGGAACATTCCATATGACAAATGATGTGAAGATGATTTAGCTCACCATCTTAGACAATTCTTCTTTGTTAGGTAAAGGTTAACCTTCAAAAGTCTGTATATCATCTGGTAGACTCATAATTAAAGATTCTTGCTGGTCCTACTTCCAATCTTCTTCAAGGTCATGTAGAAACTATCCATTAAATTGTTTTTCTTTGTTTTTTGGGAATTATTAATGAGTTGGCGGAGCCCGAGGTAAACTTCGATTGTCAATATATCTTCACAACCATATGTGCGATTATTTTTGTTATATCAATTATATGTATGATCAGCATGAATATTAATTAATGAGTGAGCAGTCTTTATTTTATTGTCAACATTTTTACAATGTAAATAAGCTTCATATTTGTTGTGGTTGTGTCATAGATGCATTTTCATATCGTTAAAAAATTTATAATCTCGTTACTATTTATACTTAATGCAAAGTCGCTGAAAATAGCTCATACTCACAGTAACTCCTGCACGCCATGTAGGATGGCTATGCTGCATACGTGGTATCAAAGTTGGCCACAGTGTGAAGAAGATCCCTAAATTATATGTTCTTAAATTTGTAAAGCATCATTTTGCCAACTGTATGTCCGATTATCTTCAGAAGTTCATTTTGTCCAACTACCTTTAAATATTTTGGCATGATAGTGATATTAGTTGAATGATGTCATATGTATACTGTATGTTCAACTATATTCAAACAGTTTGGCATAGTGATATTAGTTGAATGAGGTAATATGTACCATATGCTTCAAACAGTTTGGCGTAGTGATATTAACTGAATGATGTCGTATGTATACCGTATGTTCAACTACTGTAGCTTCAAACAGTTCGGCATAGTGATGTTAGTTGAATGATGTTGTATGTACCGTATCATGCTACTGTATCTTCAAACAGTTTGGCATAGTGATATTAATTGAATGAATTCATGTGTACAGTATGTTCAACTGCTGTATCTTCAAACAGTTCGGCATAGTGATATTAGTTGAATGATGTCATATGTATATACAACTATTTGTTCAACTATCTTCAAACAGTTTGGCATAGTGATATTAGTTGAATGAGGTACTGTAATATGTACCCCTTACAAAAAATTCTTGCGAAATTTTGGGCACACTAGGAATTTCTCGCGAGAAATGAATATTCTCGCGAGAAATTTCTCACGAGAAAGGCACACATTTTAACGAGGAATTTCTCTCAAGAAAAAGATCTTGCAACAAATTTGGCAAAATAAAATTACCAGTTCTGATCAACATTAGCTATTAGTCACTTTTAGCAACATTAAAGGTGCCTCCAACTTATTCCAGGCATACAAAGGTCCATTCACAGGTCTTGACAGCGCAATAGTTTACACCAAGTCTTCTGTCAGCACACTAGTGTCTCTCTTGTATTGTGGAGCAGTGGACACTGAATAACATGGAGGTTTCAACAACTCAAAAGGTCATATAGAGTATACTATACAGTAGATTAGCCATGTTGGTTAAATACTCCATGCAACATGCATGCACTTGTCTACATCATTCCCTAACAGTTTCTCCTAGAAAAGTTTCATATTCCTGATAAATACAAATGATTATGGTAAAACTCCTTGGGTGATAACCAGGGAAAAACGGAATGTTTTCTTTCCTCTATTAACACTCCTATACACAGTTTAAATACACAGTAACAGTACTACATTAGTGAGCACAAGTTCGGTTTATAATGAGTGTGTTTTCCACTGACTAGATCTGCTGTCCAATAACTATTAGTGACTAACCACAGTTGTCTAACTCTTTTTGTGCAACCATTCATTCAGTTCATGGAAGCCAGGCTATATGTTTTGAATGAATAGGGGATTAGTACATGTACTTTGATTACGGTACCTCCTCCAAGAGTGGATTACAAAACAATGAAAGAGAGGCTATCAACTGCAAAACACCAGTTTCACCAGGAGTTAGACTTTTACATTGAAAAGCGGTGTGAATGCATCCTATCACTGAACAGAAGTTGCAAACGTGTCTGGAGATTCAACATAACTTCCTTGATAGTTTATCCAAAAAAGTAGGTACATGCAGTGGGGGGAAGAGTAACAACATTCCGTCTGGCATCTCCTTCCTTTTCAGTTCAAGTTGCATGAAACCAATATGTTTTTCATGTTTCACAAAGCTGGTGCAACTTAGTCAAAGCCAATCTGTTTGATAAAGTAGGGTTGGCCCGGGTATCATAAGAAGTTTCATCCATCACAACCGTGTGGGGTAGGTTCGTTCCACACATCTGTATCTTTTAGACAGTGGTCCATCTGGTGTTCACTGTTGTCCGTGACCGTCAGTCCGAGACCATACATTATATTGTTAATAAAAAAATAAATAATAATAAAAAAATAATAGTCATTGATATTCACTCTAATTTTCTATGCAAGCTCTCTCTTTAAGTGTCCATCCTCTTAGATTTGATGTATTCTCGCGAGAAATACAAAATATCTCGCGAGAATTACACGAGATCTCATGAGATATTTTGTATTTCTCGCGAGAAGTTCATGAGATCTCGCGAGAATACATCAAATCTCGCGAGAAATACAAAATATCTCACGAGATCTCATGAACTTCTCGTGAGATCTGTGTAATTCTCAGCTGACGACTTTTTATAAGGGACCATATGCTTCAAACAGTCGGCATAGTGATATTAGTTGAATGAGGTAATCTGTACTATATGCTTCAAACAGTTTGGCATAGTGATATTAGTTGAATGAGGTACTATGTACCTATCATATGCTTCAAACAATTTGCCATAGTGAAATTAGTTGATATCATGTACCGTTTGTTGAACTATCTTCAAACAGTTGGCACAGTGATACCGTATTAGCTGAATGACGTCATATGTATACCGTATGTTCAACTACTGTAGCTTCAAAATCGGCGTAGTGATGTTAGTTGAATCATGATGTCATAGCCTATGTACCGTATCCTTCTACTAGTGTATTTTCAAACAGTTCGCCTGATAGTGATATTAGTTGAATGAGGTCATAGGCCCTATGTACTGTATGTTCAACTATCTTCAGTTTGGCATAGTAATATTAGCTGAATGATGTCATATGTATACTATATGTTCAACTAGGCTTCAAACAGTTTGGCATTATAATAGTGATATTAGTTGAATTAGGTAATATGTATCATATGTTCAATTATATTCAAACAGTTTGGCGTAGTGATATTAGTTGATGTCATGTACCGTATCCTCAATTATCTTCAAACAGTTTGGCATAGTGATATTAGTTAATGATATCACTATGCCAAACTGTTTGAAGATAATTGAAGATATACTGTATGTTCAACTATCTTCAAACAGTTTGGCATAGTGATATTAGTTGAATCATGGAGGTTATAAGTACCATCAAACAGTTGGCATAGTGATATTAGCTGAATGATGTCATGTATACCGTAAACTAATGTAGCTTCTAACAGATCGGCGTAGTGATGTTAGTTGAATGATGTCATATGTACCGCATCATGCTACTGTATCTTCAAACAGTTCGGCATAGTGATATTAGTTGCATGAGGTGATATGCCCTATGTTCAACTATCTTCAGTTTGGCATAGTGATATTACTTGAATGAAAACATACCCCTATACTGGAAAAATTTGATCTCAAACTAGTCTGAAATCCTGCCCACTTGGGAAGCTCTCTGAAACCCTTATATAAAAAAGTCTCGCGAGATCTCGCGAGAATTACACGAGATCTCACTTGTGCTGTAGTACTGATACTGTGTATTTAAACTGAAGAGTATAGGAGTGTTGCTCAAATGAGGAAAAAAAGCATTCTGTGTTTCCCCTGCAGTGGTTATTACCCAAGGAGTTTAAACAACTGCTTTACCGTAATCATTTGTATTTATCTTTTGTATTTATTTTTTCTAGAAGAAACTGTTAGGGAAGGATGTAGACAAGTACATGCATGTTGCATTGAGTATTTAACCAACATGACTAATCTACTGTGTTGTTGAAACCATTCAGTGTCCAGTGCTCCACAATACAAGAGAGACACTATGTGCTACATACTGTAGCTACTCCATGGTTGACAGAAGACTATTGCGCTGTCAAGACCTGTGAATGGACCTTTATATGCCTGGAATAAGTTGTAAGAGGCACCTTTAATGTGACTAATAGCTAATGTTGATCAGAACTGGTAAATTTATTTTGCCAAATCTTGTGGAAAAATCTTTTTCTCACGAGAAATTCCTCGTTAAAATGTGTGCCTTTCTCGAGAGAAATTTCTTGTGAGAATATCCATTTCTCGCGAGAAATTTCTCGCGAGAATATCCATTTCTCGTGAGATTCTCGCGAGAAATTTTTGTAAGGGAAGACAAAGTGAGCTATTGATCCATAATGAGATGTAGAACAAACAATTATAACCTTTGAAGAGCATACATTATTATACAGGGCTTAATAATGTCCGGGGTCTATTCAAAACGTTTGTCTGATTCTGGGGTATAAATACCTTGAAACTAGTCTCCAGTCTTTGTCAAGTAATGCCCCATATTAGTCCACGCGCCAAACCCCTATAATTGGAGTTGCGTATCAAATAGTGGGGGACTAATTTCCAGTAAAGTGAGGGGTAGGCCGTGCGCTATCTGACGTCACACGGGCACGATGAACCAAGGCACGGAGGGCCCGAGAGTCATGAACTATAGCATGCCCTCATGAAAGAAACAAATCCGCCTTTTAAGTGGTTTGAGTGGACTTTTTTAATAAGTAAAACGAATAGTAGGCCTAATGTGGTTCTTTCGACCAACTAGACCGGTTTCTGCTCTCATGCTCTAATGGCGGAGCTTCATCAGTAGTAAAGCC
>JAODAG010344823.1:0-20597 GCA_027574785.1 Orphnurgus asper
TAAAAGAAGTATAAAACTTCAACATGAATGAATTAGCTCAATGTTTTTGAAGCTATCCCATAATTCGGATTGGTTGTAATTTCGAACTGTAAATCTGTAATGTTTTATTTTTCGAAAGAGTAGTTTTGCTTTGGATAATGCTCAAGAAAAACTTTGACATATGGTGAGGTGGAAGAAGGGAGATGTTTGGTGGAGGAACGTCGAGGCTTCTTTGGGGTAGCTTCACCAGGTGCTTCACGTGTAAAATAAAAGCAAAAGAGATTTGGTTTACCAGTATTTGTGCATACTGATAACACAACATCTTTTACAGGCCAACTCAAAACTCACAGCTAATCTTTGTCAGTTTGTTCGAATTAAAAACAGGTTGGAATTACAGCTATATGGATGATCATCGTTTCAAGAGTGACATTTTAGGTGTATAGGGAGAGGGTGAAACCCATGACTCCACAACACCCTGATACAAAGTTGAGGAGAAGTTGAGAGGGAAATAAAACAGACAATAATAAACCTGACTAAAAATCGGACATAATAACCTGGATACTATAACTTCATGTCCATCGTATATACCTGGCGGCATAATAAAATTACGAATAGTTGATTGCAAGTACAACAGTCACAATTTTCTGGCTTCAAAATGTCTTATATATTGAAGTTACATGAGGAGGGGCCTAGGGGAGGGGTTAGAGGGTTCCCCCTCCGCTTTGGGGAAAATGGAATTTACACGCGAAATGATGCAATGGTTGTGGCTCAATCTGTAAACAAACATAGTAATAACTTAATTATAACATTCACACTAGAAAAATATAAAACCTATTTTTTTTATAATAACGATCTCGCAAGCATCTCATATTTTCGATTTGGCAACTATTATACTACTCTCACTCTGAGAGTATTGTCTCCGTAAAGACGTAAAGCTGAAATCATACAATTGCCATAGTATTCTGTCATCCGAGAAATTGTCACAAACGTAAGTTCAAGCCGAGGGAGGGAAGGGGGTGTAAGTCGTATCAGCAATCAAACACTGAATGAACTTCAAATTCAACGTGTAGTTTTACGTTTTTGAACACCTCCAGTTTGGTCTGGAAACCGAAGCTGGGAAAGACACTGCATGTAGCACATGATATGTTCATGCTTGGTTCATGGGGGGGGGGGGGGTTGAACTCCCTGTACATCCCCTAGGCTCGATGGTATTTATTTATCGTGTAACTAGTACCTACACTTTCGATAGACCAACATTCCTTCGTTTGACTTGCAATGACGCTCAGACGACCAACACCAACTTCATCCGACAGTTTTGCAGATTTGGTGTATGTTTGCCAGCTCTTTTCCGTGAATGTTGTCAATTTTTCGTTCGATTTAGGCCTTGTACGTCAAAGGCAAACTCCAGTGATTGGTGCACTTGCAAACATTGTCGACTAGGCTAGCATACGCACATTATACCTAACGAGTAACGTTGTATCATATTTGAACACAACACGCTCATGTTACTCTACTAATACGATACAAACAATGGTCACATTATATGATCACCTGATCTGTACAACGCATTCTGATTGGTGCGGGGTGCAACTGTTATTACTGATGTTTTACTACCTTCGGCGGGAATATGAATTAAAATAATCCCGATAAAACAATTGTTTACTCGCAAGTTTACACCTCCCGCATTGTCCGACATGCAGAATCATCAATAGGGACGTTAAAAGTATACTAATTTCGGTTCAAACATTGGTAAGGCGATAGGTGAAGCGACCGTGCAAGATACAGGGACTCGCCTGACAGTAGTATACTATGTCAGTACTGAAGCTCTATTTATTAAAGGTAATTGTTGATGTTATAACTATTGAGCATGGTTTATATCTTGCATTTTTGTAGGATCAGCAAAGACTGCACTCCAGGCGTGGTACAAATCTAATGGTTGTGTTCCTCGTCGCAAAAATCTGGTGGCAGGATAAGCTCAGGAAGACTGTTATCTTTTGAAGACATCAAAATGACGTATTGTTTCATCCAGAACTTTGCAGAGGAGCATGCAGTGATTGTTCCAGGAATAGTGCCAGGATTTAAACGTGGTGACATTCGGCTTGTTCCATCCTACGAAACTAAAGCAAGCATCTGGAGAAAGTACAAGCATGCCTTGATAAATACAGGTACGTGTATTCACTCTCTAGCTGGCAGGTTGGGAGTTGGTAACCTGGGCAGATCAGCCTTTAAAAGTGGACCTGTTGCTTTCTCACTTTGAAGTCTTATGGATGACCATGAAATTGTTATAAACCCTCATTGACACTATAATTAGTTGTTACAAAATATTGACTCTGCACTTGTTAAACCTTGTTGAACTAAATTGATTGATTGATTGTTTTCATTCTCATTTTATATCATTAACAGGTATCAGGACTGTTGCATTGAGCAGCTTCATGAGACTCTGGAGGCAGCTGTGTCCATACATTGTACGGTGCAAACCCATGACTGATGTGTTAGGAATGACCAGCAGAACAACAAGCTGATTTACAGGTTTGCCAACCAATCAGAGAATGCCAAACTTCTCAGATGTAAGCGACAGGAAGAACACATAACACATGTCAAGCTAGAACACTCCTTGTATCGTGATCAGGTTTCTAAATCCAAAGAAATTTTAAAGGATTGCAAGA
The DNA here is from genome assembly GCA_027574785.1 of Orphnurgus asper. NCBI lineage: Eukaryota > Metazoa > Echinodermata > Holothuroidea > Elasipodida > Deimatidae > Orphnurgus > Orphnurgus asper. The sequence continues at coordinate 2,646 of JAODAG010344823.1, forward strand.
AACTCTCCAAAAACAACATTTCAGTAAGAATGTAACCTTGCACTATTCCTTTGATTTTGCAGAGCAAATTCATTTTCCTTCAAATCCATTGCAACCTGGACCTTTGTATTTTTTAACACCTAGGAAGTGTGCAATTTATGGAGTATGTTGTGAAGGCATTCCTCAGCAAATCAATTATTTGATAGATGAGGGTGTGGTGATTTCCAAAGGAAGTAATGCAGTAATGTCCTATATGCACCATTTTGGGGGGAAATTATGGGTTAGGCGAAGTTAATGTATCACTGCACTGTGATAATTGTTCAGGTCAGAACAAAAACAAGTACATGCTTTGGTATCTGGCATGGATGATACTTCACAATCTGCACGGGTCTATTAACCTTATCTTAATGATTGCAGGACATACCAAGTTTGCCCCTGATTGGTGCTTTGGCCTGTTGAAACAGTGCTACCGTCGAACTCCAGTATCAAGCCTGGAATGTATTGTTAAAATGGTCGAATCAAGCACTGTAAACAACGTCAGCATAACACAACTTGCTGGTGATAAACAGCAAAATATATTTGTTGAACAGTTCAACTGGCAGGACTTTTTGTCCCCTTATTTTAAGCCCCTTGTTAGAATCATGAAATTCCAACATTTTCGATTTGATTCGGAACATAGAGGAATAGTATTTGCCAATTTGACGACGAAGTCCGCTTTCAGCTACTCTCCAAGATTGAAACTCTACCCCAGTCGACGACCTACCCGCACCAATTACTCATACTGGATTGGGTGCTAAGCGCCAGTGGTACATGCACTCAACAATCCGTGAGTACTGTAAGGACAACGAGAAGGACGTGTGTTGTCCTTTACCGAAGGTACCTAAGCCAGGCACAGATGATGCACAGCCAAGTACATCCCGAAAGCGGAAGACCGTTACTTAAACCAAAGTTCAACGTTGGTTTATTTTAAGAACTTGGGAATTCCACCTTCACAATTTATGTCGGGGGGAGGGGTGGAGGTAAATCTGAATCATTGTCACACAGTGGGACCTGCATATACAATGATGTGTACAGAAACATTGCTGACCAAAATGACATTGCAAATAATGTTAACTTTCTTATTGTTTGATGTATATGTGATTGCGCAATAATAAAATACTTTACCTAATTAACATGTAAATCGATGTATTTTTATTGTTAACTTGTATTTTTTTAGTTTTGTTATACTGAGTTAGGTTATGTCTACATATGTGCAAAGTTTGGTCACAGTAGCTTATTTCTAAATGATCAGTTGCTATGGCTTTTTATAAGATACATTTTTGTCATATTGTTTAAAGCACTGAAAATGTTTGACCCTGTTTTTCTCAATATTGCCAAAATATTGCCAATAATTGCCAAAATTGCTTATTGATGTTGGTACTAAATGAAAGCTAAGGAAATGCTCCTTATAACTATATCGAACAAACTATTTTCTTCAAGCGCAAACACAATGGACAGCGCATCAACTGAAAATACCTATTAGTCATCGTCCAAAATACGTGGTCATCCTGTACCATTACGCACCAGAATATCCGCTTAGTATAAATTGGAATCCTCACTGTAAAATTCAACGTATACAGTTTTAGTAACGCCAACAAGCACAAACTAAGTTAAATTAACTTACAAATAAGAAATTAGTTGTTCTGACTGAACAATACGCAGTTTTTAGAGTGAGTTGAACTTATAAGTCTACTGAATTTCATTTGTTACTTGTTACTAAATGCATTATGATTAGGTGACAAGGAAATAATTTAGGCGCGGAACAATTGTAACAATCTGTCATCTTGCCTACTCACCTTGCGGTCCTTAGCTCAGAGCCTGTCAGCTGCTGGCATGCATGCCTTGCATGCAGTATTGCAGCAGCAGCGCAGGCTAGGCCGCAGGGAGAGATCGCCGACCTTCTCGTCAGACACTCACTTCTGTAAACTCAAGAACGTGTGTGCTTGTTCTAATACTGGCAACAAATGGTAAGTATAAATTAATACTGTATTATTTACATACATATTGATACAATGAAACTAAAACACTTAATATTGTTTTGGTCGGGTGATGCGTTTACTTCATATTTTGAGATTTAACGCAGCCTAACGTTAAGTTGAAAGTTACGTTACAGGCCGAACATATACCCAGTGTATAGCTTTTTTGCCCCTTCACACAATTATGATTTTGTACAGGTTAATAGCCGACATACTGTTTTTCTACCTCTCATGAATGTCACTCTCAGCTACCATATATAATCGGTAACAGTCCTATGTAAAACACGGAGAATTTAACCGTAATTTCGTATTCACAACATCTATTTTATCATTTCTTACAGTTATATCTACACCATGAATCATTTCAGTTTGTGTGAAAAACCATGCTGGTACACAGCAAGAACCTTGTAGTGAAAGATATACCATGAGTACCATGCTCCACTGGCTCCTGCTATGAGTGTGCCATGATTCAGGAGAATCACATATATAAATATCATACAGGCAACACTCTACTGCAGCACATGCCCACTGGCATTATCATCTCCATCCCACCATTCCCCACCTACCCATGATGTGACTGATCCACTAGCGTTTGGTAAAACCATTAACCTTCCAGACCAATGTTAAGTCCCAAGGAAACTACTGCAACAATTGGCTCTGGAACTGTAAATAGTTTAACGTTAATGTCTGTGAAAGTCTCAAACGGACGATTACTGCCTGCTGCCTGTGAGCATTCTTTGTTTATTCAAGCTATTAGTACACACAGCCACCTCGTGCAGAATGGTAATTAATCAATGGAAATGTATTAATGGGGAAGGTTTAATGACCCCAGACTTTATTCGGCCATACAACGTTTGTCGCCAGTCTTTTTCTCCGTATTCAAAATTAAATTGCTGGACTCGCAAAGACGCGCTATTCATTATAAACCTATACTAATACTTATCATAGCCATGACTTTACCTGGGAAGGTGGAAAATCAAATGAAGATTAAATTCCGAATTTACCGAAAGTTAAAATAGGGATACGGTACCATATTGGCTACACCAGAACATATTATCGACTTACGCTATTTCTCAAAATATCTTATATTTCCGCATTTTGGAGGAGACTGATATTTTTCGGAAACTCTCTGGTTTTACTTTATCTACCATAGGCTAAATGGACAAATAAAGAAGTAGTAGTTTTAATACTACAGTAATTCTAATGTAAATAAATGTATATTTAATAACGAAAATAGTACGTTCTACTACTGCATCAAGTACAAAAATGGTTTATTAATCAAGGTTAAGGTATTGACGAGACTCACTGTAACGTTATTTTCTTCATATTCATTTTAATCAACTCTTGTAAATAACTGTACATTATGAACTGTAAATGTGATGAGAGAAGTTAATAAACAGAAAGAAAAGTTTAAAGTGACACTGCCAAAGGCCATCATCACGTGCACGTTGTCTTGAAATGTTACAGAAGTAAATAAAAGTATAATTATTGACCGGTCCCTGTGCGACGTCTGACCATTCCATTATGAGATCCCGTTGATGGAAATGTTGAGTAAAATTAGGTGATAGTACACTAACTTTAACTACCTCAATAATGTTGTATTTTTCCACCTCGTTTGGGCCGTATTGCAGTTACCAATATATTCATTGATATATTCGTGGTTTCTAATTTAACTGGTAAGTTAAGTTAATCAGTGCAGAGAATTGTTGGATTAAAAACCAATCCCTCAATGAAAACAGTTTTAGCTAAGGGTGTCTCTAAATTTCATTCTACACGAGAATTTGAATTCAGCAGCTAAAACCATTTGAAGGAAGTAGTGGTAGATAATACATTGCTTGGTGTATTTACAAACCCATCAAATGTTTCTTGATCAAAATTTATCACGACAGCTACAGAGTTCACAGAACTGAAAATATCTTGGTTTTGTAAGACAATCCCCCAGAAAGAACTTGGGCCATAAACCAAACAACGGCTGCATTTGCCATGGCATGAAATGCCAACTATTACGAACATATCTTACAAACACATCAACACATCACAGTGCATCAGGAATCGGCGTGATGGCACGTGTTAATAAGGAGCCCGTGCATGTAACAACATAAGTATTTGATTCAGATAATGGTGTTGCTGAAAAACGTTTAGATGTTAGAAATCCATTGATTCACCCGAGTTTAAATTGATATAGTAAATATCATAGGGTGGACAGAAAAGCAATATAAACCTATTTGATGTATTAAAAATTCACATCAGGTGACAATTTAGAAAATTTCTAAATTAATTCAAGGTTGTCACAACTTTTGTGGAAGGAAACTTCGGCCTATTTTTCGACATTCTCAGGGGAGTTCTTCACTCTTTAGAATTTCTGATGAAACTGCTCTTTCTATTGTGCTCGAAATTTGTCTGATACATACTATTATAATTTAAATCCAACCTGTAAACGATTATTGATATAGACAGAAAACAGAACCACTTGATATACCATTTTCATTTCATAAGTTGAAACATCATTTTCTGCAGCTGATACTAAACAAGCGAAGTTAGCCACTGTATTCAGTTAACTGGTTTAATATGACTTTATCCTTTACATTGATCAAATATTTAAGTTGATGAAGTGGCCGACTAGTTATTGGCACACTCACAATAACAAACACGGGGGCTCCCGTACATTTCATCATATGTTGCAATAATCTGATGGTAAAAAACTCAGTCTACCTGTGACCATCCGATTTGGCAATCCGATTCCACCGTGATTCCAATTCGGAAATTCTACACAAGCCATGAAGCCATGTAGTACAAATGATGCTAACAGATGTTTAGACCCGAAAGGTGTAGGTCACTGTCAACTGTCAAGGAATGCACCACTGTTTGAGCAACACTAGAGGGCAAAGTTGTCCACATTTCAGTTAGGGGTGAAACAAAAATCCAGACACATTACCTATTCTATCATCCGTGTCGAAAGCCTCTCATGCTTTAACATGCTATTTAAATGATCGGTGTTAAGCATATATATGCCTCAGAGTTATAACACTCCAACACATGTTAAATTCAAGCCACTTGTGTTAATACAGAAATATGGGGAGCTATGGTAGGGAATGTGTTGAACGTGACAACTATAAGGAACCGCAAAAGTACAGAGTAGCTTAATATTCATCTTTCTGCTCTGGAATGAGGAGTTTACGAGAAATATGGAGAATGGAGAAATATGGAGAAGTATGGTGAAATATGGGGAAACCCGTAGATCGCTGACGATATTGCTGCATACTCCATGGGTCTGGTGGGTTGCTTTTCTAGCGTTCTCGCTGTATTTACACAGACTTAATTGTCAGTCGTTTGAGAAAAGAGCAAGCAATCACAACTTTTAACACAAGGTGGAATCCGTAAGCAGAAATTTTGAACATGCGTTAGGAGTGTTATAACATACGGGCATATATATTACACAATATTACAGAGCTTTTATATGCAGTGATCCTTTTCGGCAGGGGTGATTCTATATGACCCAAGGAGCCAAACTACACAATTCCAAATTTACAAATAATAGAATGCAATTTGACGAAAACGGCTACAATTTGTTCAATGTTTTACTGATGTTGCACCAACACGCAACAAGACAACTCTAATCTAATGCAATTCTGCACTAATACTTACGCTATAGCACAATAGTAAATTATGGGTTAACATTGAACCATGTCTGCTATCTATATACATACTGACCTATCGATTAAAAACATATATGATTCAAAAAGTAATAGAGCCATATATTCGAGATTGCGTAGCAGTAATTATTAAACATTAACCTTCCACGAATTGTTCGATGTCGAGTATAGAAAAAAAAACATTGCTAACATGTACTAAATTATTCGTCCATTACAACGTTTAATTGTTGCTCATTCTGATGATTTCTGATTCCTGGTCGGTCATACCCTAATACGCGAATTCTCTAATAACATGAATTCAGAATTTTCCTGAATTCAGTTACAGTGCTGCAGAGTGGGATCAAAGAAGCAGGTTTTGCTTTTAAACATTCCACAGACATACATCTCCTTCAGATATTTGTTCAAGATGCCGATTCAGGGCCCTGGCCCGTTTTACTTTGCTTTAGATATGCATGCTACACTCCTAATTCTACTGTCTATCATATATCATCTCTATTAATGTTTGGCTACATGCATATAATATGATACATACATACGATAGGCTGCATCAAGATAATAGAATACATAGAGATAATAGGCACATGAAGATAATAACATACATACAAATTATATGCTACATGGAGATAATAGGCTATAGTCAGATAATAGGCTACATGAATCTAACTATAACACGATACATGCAGATAATAGGTTACGTGGATATAACTATAACACGATAAAAATAAGTGTTTTTTTTTCTATACTTGTCATCGAACAATTCATGGAAGGTTAATTAATAGAGCCATCGATGATATATGATAGACAGTAGAATAAACAATAATTTGTTTAACAAAGGGTCCCAGCAGATGTTACTGTAGAACGGAGAATATATTCGAGATTGCGTAGCAGTAATTATTAAATATTAACCTTCCTTGAATTGTTCGATGACGAGCATAGAAAAAACAAACATGTGAACATATATGATAAAGAAAAGATAAACAGAAAAAGCAATATTAATTCAGTCTGAATACAAACTTATTATTTTGCAGGTTGGTGCAAAATATTGAAGTGAACATATACGATAAAGAAGAGATATACAGATAAAGCAATATTAATTCGGTCTGAATACAAAGTTATTATTTAAAATTTAATTACACAGTCTTCCCCATTTTCATGACAATATACTTATCCGTGTATATCCTTCATATTTTTACCCCCAAAATCATGCTCTTTATTGTTTTCAACAATCACACTCTCATAAAATCCTCGTTGTTGACAAATTCGTATAACAACATTTTGAACAAGATGAATCTTAATGCATTGGTTCCATCGTATGGACGGATATATAATTATGGTAGTTTAAATCAATGTTGATATTCAGCATTTCCGGAATCAAGATCATCTCATGGGGCTGAAAACTCGAGGGTCACTGTCCCGTTTTTGCATGACGATGACGTCGCTGCAAGATCAATTATTTTATTAGGAGGCATGACGTCATCACCGGGTTGCCAATTCTCAGGAGTTGCCGGCACTCGACTAGACCCACCTGAGCTACCACGAGTGAAATGAGGAGTTTGTTCACCCTGATGCTTAGGTACCGGCATACCGGGAAGAAGGAGCGTTGTGTCACCTGTGAATAGAAGGAATATTGAAGTCACACTGTATAGCTACAATGGTGTGCCAGCAATAAGCAAATGTAAATATTAGAAATGTGACATGGTGAATAAACGTAATTACGTAAAACGTAAAAACCTGTTAACCTGGAATTATTGAACATTAAGGTTAATGAGAAATAATGATGGTCATTAAACAAACATCAGAAATATTCCACTTCATTACAGTAGTGTTTGCATTACTAATGTTCCATATTTAACATGTTACTCTTTGCTATATGGATGCATTTATATATGGAGCAATTTATTGCTGAAAGGTCGAACAGACTATATTTCAGTTGAATATTACACATGCGGTACGACCGAACATCGTGAGCGTGTAGACTACACGATTATCCTATATAATGATGTTCCGAGCTATAACCATTTGGTTCCCAAAGTACTTTTGTGATATTCTCCAACATCGAGTGACTAACAGACGTCTACATTCACACTACCTATTCCGATTTCGTGTTCCTGTGTCTGGAAAAAACATTGGTGATCGCAGTTTCTAAACATGACACTGAACACATTTTGATATTCTTGATCACAGCCCGTGGCGTAGCATAAGAAATACGGGGCACGTTGGCTCAACACTCAATATACAGTCTTCCTACATGTTCATAATACTATATTTTTGGAGTTTAAAACTTCAATTGTATAATGTCGGAGCAAGGAGCATGAAAACATTTGAGAAAGACATTCCAGCTGGTGTTTCCAACAATGGACGTCATCACGCTCTGAGGTCAATTGTCGTTTCGTGGAATATCAATATACGCTTACTTTGATGGAAAATTACAGGAAGAGGGTCAAAAGAAGCTTGAAGAAAACTCTAATTGAAACTACCTTGTTGGTTTCCAAAGTTGTTCACTAATTGAATAGTCAAAATTCTGAGCACCATCAGGATCAGCAATTTCATCTGCGTATTCATTAAACAGACCCCATCGATAGTGACCCCATTCGTGTACGAACACTCGGCCTGCAATGAATAAGGCAAGCATAATAATGTAGGAGTAAACCTGCTAAAGTGGTCGAACATTATATAATGAACTGCTTAAAAACATAGAGGGATCACTGCAGAAGTGAAGGTCACGGTGCATTGAGTCGAGAAAAAAAATATTCTTTATCATACATTTGACCTTTCGAAAGGTACTTCCCACTTCATGGTACCTAGCTTTGCCATGGATATGTGCAAGGCGCCGTGCTTTCTCCACATGTACCCCTCCCCCCTCCCATTGGACCAGGCATACCATGACAGGCCCACCATTCTGGACAAGTTTCATTTGCTTGTCCATTCACGTCTACCCAATCCGAATCTTCCCTTGCCTACGTCACTGGGGAGCTAATGAAAAACTAGCCTATAATTAACCAATGTCAGTGGATGTAATCGGTAGTAAGAAAAGAAGACCACAATGAAACGTTACCTCTATTTCCATAGTAAAGCTCAGTATCATTATCAAGTAAAAATTGACTGGTACAATGAATGTGCACAGCTTGACGCCCACACCATTCGTAGTGCTTAGTATGAGGAACTGGAGGAATGGCGAAATTATGAGCAAATCGAGGGTGCCTCGATGACGTCAGCTCCTTCAAACGTAGCATTCCTTGATGACTGATATTCAGGTTTGTCCGCCCAACTATCCGGGATCAAAATCATTACTTCTTTGAAGTATGCTCGCTGCTTCGTCGCGGTGTACAAGTAACATGACGCATCAATTACCATAGTCTATAGGGAATGAATAAGATGGCTCAGTACCGTAACTCCCAGTTTAGTAATATTTCTTTGATATGTCATAAATTAGTTTGTTTTTGTTTTTAGTAGGACTTTGTCATGGTCTGCAAACTATATCAGACCTTGCAACACACATGTCATTTCCAAGATTAACCAAGCTATACAACTTATTTTCAATAAAAAATTTAGTTACGTATACATACCGGCAGTAGCTTGCATTTACGAGACATTGCCGTTGTAAGTTCATTGGTTTGACTTTTATATTGTATATTGTATATTATGTCTCGCCCTTTTGTAAATATTTAGAATATTAAATATTTTTAGGGCTTGAGCGTGCAGGTTGCGTGCAATTTAGAGGAGTGAACCGAGAGCAATATCTTGCACCCGGGCTCCAACACCAAACGATGGCTGCATATGCTGCCTCTTGCTATAGCGCCAACCTGATCCACTTCCCACTGTAAAGACATGTATATCAATGGGCGTGTGTACTGAGTAGCTCATGACGGTGTGTGGAGGACATAATCACTTTTGCATATTTTACAAATGCATGCCGTTCTTAACAGCACATACACTTCACACGACAGCCGAAACACCGAAATGTTTTGAATAATATTGGTTCAGGTGCTTCCGTAATCTTCAGCTACAATTCCTAAATCACGTAACTTCATTTGATTCTATTTAGTACGGGGTTAGAAAAGAATTGAAGAAGATACAATATTAAAATACCATATAATTTATTTGTGGATACCCTCTGATCATATGTTTATAGATATTCCACATATCATTTATTTATGGATGTCTCTCATATCATATCGCCCTCGCATAATTTGTTTTATCTATATCTCTCATATCATATATCTATGGATATCCCTCAATAATATATCTATGGATTTCCCTCATGTCTTATATATGGTTTTCTTTCATATCATTTATCTATGCCGGCAGCATATCCCTCATACCATATATTTATAGATATCTCTCATATCATAACATATGGATATCTCACATATCGTATAATAAATTTATGGATATCTCTCGTATCGTTTATCTGAGGGATATCCCTCATATGAGGGCTAGGCTATATAACTAGGTTTCGGATAGGAAACACTATTTATATCCTAACGTTCATATAGGCGGTAGGTCTATATGAGAGCGTGAAATGTGTTTTGGCTTCTTGCTTTCGTGTCCTCCAAATTGCGCTCTATAATTCTCTGTAATTTCACCGCATTACTTAAAATGGGCTATGTTTTGGGATTTCTTGATGCTTATTTCGTATTATGCAAATTTCAATATTAACAACGAAGTCACTCCTAAGTAGGAATACTACAGGCATCATTACAAGTGTAGAATAAGAAAAAAGATTTGATTCGTTAACAATAGGCCTATATATTGAAAATAATCGAACCCAAATACCGTAAAAGACTGAAGATCATAAGTACAGACTCTCGGAAAATCAAATTAGTATAGTATAGTATACGGTATATAAAAAGGTTCAGAAAGGACAATGTCCTCATCAACGATCCTGAACCACAAATACCTTAAATTCTATCGTTATCAGAAAAATAAGGATCAATACCATTCTTGAAGGAACTTACACTACTAGCAGACACCAATGAATGACTCAGGCAAGTCGTTCTACTCATCAACCACTCTCTCCGAAAAAGGGGACTTTCTGCTATATAACCTGGAAAAATCCTTGAGAAGCTTAAGACTATGGACCCTCCGGTACGAGTATTGTGCGACCAATTGAAAAAAATCATGAAACGTCAGCCTCTCAAAACCATGGACGATTTTAAAAACCTGCAAAAGATTACCACGAAGACGTGTAAGCTTCAGATGCTCCAGACGCTGCTCATATGACAGACAGGGAACTAATAGAACTGATCAATTTCGTTGCCCTCCTCTGAACACGCTCAAGAATAAACCTATCCTTAGCCAAATCATGGATTCCATGCCTGAACAGCATACTCCATCCAGATGAGGCCTCACCATCTGTTTATACTGTCCTTGAGAAGAAATTTAAAATTTCGCCTAATCATGTTCCCCATCCATCCTTGTTTCAAGAAAATTATTTAATGTTTTTACAACGGACTATGGACGATTTAAAAAAAATGCAAACCCTAGTACAAATCTCAATCTTGTTTGCACGCGTGCAATTTTTGTACGTTGACCGAGAGCACACGGATTGCGTGCAATTTGAAACAATGTACAAGCACAAATAGAGCACGCCGCACGCTCTGAGCGTACAATACGCTTGAGCGTGCAGGTTGCGTACAATTTAGAGGAGTGAACCGAGAGCACACGGATTGCGTGCAATTTGAAACAATGTACGCTTACAAATAGAGCGCGTCACACGCTCCGAGCGTACAGTACGCTTGAGCATGCAGACTTCGTGCAATTTTTGTATGTTGACCGAGAGCAAACGGATTTCGTGCAATTTGAAACGAACTGTATGCATGCAAAAGGATGCCCCACACGTTCTAAGCGTACGGCATGCTTGAGCGTGCAGATTGTGTCGCACGCTCTGAGCGTGCGGTACGCTCATGCGGGAGTACAGATTGCATGCAGCTAGATGCCGAGAGCACTAACACATAGCGGACCTACAGTAACAGAGCTTCCTCCGTCCACAAAGGGAAGGTTCCTTTAAAAACAAATTACTATTAAGAACTAAATATGCATGCTGATTACTATTTACAAAGAAACACAGTATATACCCAGTAATATAGATGTGTTATTCGAGGAAGACCACAGACATCGATATGTTTAAGGTTTAATTCTCAAGCTACAACAAATGTCCTCGAGAACCATCAACACATACAGTTAGGCCATTTTATTTATGAGGCTTCATCCCTATCCTTGAAGTAATAATACTGAGAGTGACTTATTCTGCCTATAATTTTACAAATGGATATAGTATATGCATGTCCAATAACGTATGTAGGCCTATATGACTCGATCGATTTAACTCGAGTAAATTCAGTGCGGCTACATACAGTTTACTTCAATACATACAAAATATACTACAACATTTTAATTTCGTACCTGATGAAACAAATCAAAGTTGGGATACACCAAAACAAGAAACCTAGATCATAGTATGGTACTGGTAATGGTATCTTCATACAACTAGGTACAATACAGTAGATTAGCCTTGTTGGATAAATACTCAATGTAATGTACATGCACTTTTCTACACTTCCTTCCCAAACAATTTCTCCGAGAAAAACAAGTGTCATATTCCTGATAAATACAAATAATTATGGTAATATCAATTGTTTAAACTCACTGCAGGTATGAGTAATAACAAGGGAAAGCACAGAATGTTTGAATAATTATTTGGAAGAAATATCCCTCGTTATATTTCATGTGGTTGTTTGGAAATGTCATCATTGTACACCGTAAGTATTGTTGACCGTTTCCTACATGACATTTTCAATGATTTCTTGGTTGATCTCTGAGCTTGGTATTAATATGTGATTCCGCTTTCTTCGTAAATTTCTTTCTAGATTTTCTTTGTAAACACTTGTAAACTATATGTACTCTATATAATAACCTCATGTTTGTGACTTGAGAGATATAGGCCTACCTCAATGTAACGGGAGTGTAATGTGGCATTCAGCACACTGATCTGATAAGATTACATTATATTTATGTTTTGATAACATGTAGTAGCCTTGTCACGGTTGATGGCGTGAGAATTTTCGAACAAAGTCAACCCGCCTTTTGAGATTTTTGTATATGATGAAGATTCAATATGGTGTTATAGTTTGTCAACTTTTAATAGGGTTGAAACTTATTTCAGCCACACAATTTCGTCTGGGGAAGACATCGTGTACCCCTCCCACCCGCCCCGTGATGTATCATTTAATGCTAAGTTCTATGGCAACTGCCAGGCATCAGTAATCCTAGAGGGGTCATGTCTAGTCATTTTTAAATATGTGGCGGCTTAAGTTACTTTGTGTACCCATGTATCCCACTTTTCAGGTACGGTGGAGGTCCATTCGCCTCTCACCTGGTCCTAATCTTATAAACGGTTGATCATTTGAAACAAGGAATCCCGGTCATCAATAAAACATACCTCCCAGCTTCCTGGGCCCTTTCATAATCGCATGTTTGATTCTAACAAACGTATGACGTCATGGCAAAGGCCTATTACCCAACTAATTTGACGACCTTTCACCCTAAACTCCCCTTGTGATAATGTTGAAACACCATGGAGAGGTGCCGCGTTGTAATGAATAACATCCAGACATCCAGATGTGTTGATTCATCGCCAGGGAAACCATGGAACTTTATCTTAGCATGCTATATGATATATTAGAGACTAATTCCAACATTGCATCTGTATCGGGTCCATTTAAGCCTCTCCCGAAGGAATACGACAGGTTATTTTGTAACAGTTCAATAACTTGCACAATTAAATACCGTGTAATAACCAATGTACTAACCAATGTACTTATTATAATAGCCATTATAATTATTACTTAAAATAAGAAACCTTGTTCTTCTTGCTTAATGCTTCAATAAATTTCGCAAAGCAACATAATTTCAAACCTACACTTAGTATTGTTTCAGTGGTGTTCCCACTATCTAACACCGGTTGACCTGTACTGACTTTATTGTTCCTAATACAAATAATTACTAAGAATTACTAATGCAGTGATGTTACTCAAAACTGAAGATGGAACCTGTTGTTTGGACAGTCCACTCAACCACGAAATTTAAGCATAGTTTAACTTAAGAATACTTTTTGTTTTTGAATTGCAAAGCACTAAGCATTGTCATTTGAACTACGCAAATACGTAACAAGACTGTCATGTTCAAGACTGATGGGTTCTGTCTTGAGGTTTGTATGGGGATCTGTCGTTGGTCTGTCTAGGATGTATCTCTGTCTTGAGGTGTGTATGGGGATCTGTCGTTGGTCTGTCTAGGATGTATCTCTGTCTTGAAGTCTGTATGGGGATCTGTCGTTGGTCTGTCTAGGATGTATCTCTGTCTTGAGGTCTGTATGGGGATCTGTCGTTGGTCTGTCGAGGATGCATCTAATGGCGATCTGGTTTATGGGTCTTCAAGAGGGTCAGGAAGAACTTTCATATATCATATGAATGGGTTTGCTCGTAGTCGAGTCAAAATAATAATAAATTGTTTATTGTGCTAAGTGTAATAAAATTCATAGTAACATTAACGTATATGTGCAGAAATAACTTCAAGTTGGAAGGTCCAGTGCGTATCCATTGATGTAATTCAGATGCGTGGATATCCTGCTGTAAATCCCAGGCCGTTCCGGAAACGCGCAAAATAACCCGAATGACGTCACTCCGACAAGATCCCACCTACCGTCAGAGTTCTTACACATTAGAGGTCCTCCGCTGTCTCCCTGGAAGAAAGACAATGCGAACATAATTAGATAAACTTAAATCAAATTTCTTTCAGAATTTAAAGAGTAATACATACGTACGATACGTCCTATACGATTGGTGGGAATCACATCATCTCAAGATTTGGACTCAATGACTCGATATAACGCATGGAATCTGACAATCTGGACTCATTAACTCGATTTAAGGCAGTCATCTGATAACGTGGACTAATTGACTCGATATAAGGCATGACATATGATAACCTGGACTAATTGACTGGATATAGGGCAGTCATCTGATAATCTGGACTCATTGACTCGATTTAAGGCAGTCATCTAATAACGTGGACTCATTGACTAGATATAAGGCAGTCATCTGATAACCTGGACTAATTGACTGGATATAAGGCAGTCATCGGATAACCTGGACTAATTGACTGGATATAAGGCAGTCATCTGATAACATGGACTCATTAACTGCATGGATATAAGGCAGTCATCTGATAACCTGGACTAACTGACTGGATATAAGGCAGTCATCTGAAAACCTGGACTAATTGACTGGATATAAGGCATGACATATGATAACCTGGACTCATTCACTCGATTTAATTAAGGCATGATATATGTTACATACACCCAATGTTGTATAGAACTGCTACAAATGGCATTGTGAAATGTGGTGAACTCTAGTTGAACTGTATATGAAATTGAGGGCGGTAGTCATTTGCATTACTGTTTATAACCTTCTGGAAATTTCCCCGTCCTTTATAGTCGCGTCATCGGCCTAAACATATCTGTGGATGGTGCAATAAGGGCAAGTTGTATCAGATTGGCACGTTGTCAGCAAAAAGGCAAGAGTACGTCATAGACGTATTCTAGTTGTATAATAAACTTTCTAACTTTCTCTAAGACTCCGCCTTTTTGTCTGCCAGCCTAGCCTGAAAGTCTACACTCATTGCCTACTGAGTTTATACCGTCGTAATACTGACTAATATAAGCCGAAGTCCTATATCGTCACCGTGTATTGCACTGGACATTGACTGCAACCGTAATATACGTCGTCATACGTGTCAAGATGCCGAGCCTACGCCTATACGTTACTGCTACAGCACATCTACGAAGTAACCGACCCCTGATCGAGTTCTATATTGCCATCATTGGAGACTGCGTTATGCGAGAGATTTATTTCCTAAACTATGGAGGAACTGAACTGGACAGCAACTCAAGAATAATCTGGATCGACTCGCAGCCGGAGCCAGAATGCCGTCCAAATTAGCAGATTCGTGACCACCAACTAACGGCCGTCACTTAGTACATTAATAAAAATAATGTAAATTAATAAAGTTAATATTATATTCTACATCGACCTATCGAACTAGTGTCTCTAGGTCAATAGGATTTAAGAGCCTCATTGACTCGAAGGCATGTCATCGGATTAACTGGACTCACGGACTCGATATAAGGCATTTCATTTGATAACCTGGGACTCATCGGATTACCTGGATAATTGGCGAGATATAAGGAATGTCATCGGATTACCTGGACTAATTGACTCGATTTAAGGCATGATATCCGATAATCTTGACTAATTGACTCGATTTAAGGCATGTCATCTGACAATCTGGACTCACTAACTCGATTTAAGATAACCTGGACTCATTGACTCGATTTAAGGCAGTCATCTGATAACGTGGACTATTTGACTCGATTTAAGGCAGGGTATCTGAGAGGACATGTCATCTGTATTCTGATGTTCGCATCATTCATAAACATATTGGTAGCAATCTTTAGCGTTTAGCTGATTGATGTCATGACTGATTTGCATGATGGCTCGGAGTCATGACGCGGACCATATACTGGCACTGTACATGCACATACCATAGCATACATCATTAAGAGTATATTCACATGCATACATCATTAAAGTATATTCACATGCATGCATCATTAAGAGTATCATCACATGCATGCATCTTTAACAGTATATTCACATGCATATAACATTAAGAGAATAGTAACATGTATATATCATTAACAGTATATTCACATGCATATAATATTCACATGTATACATCATTAAGAGTATCATCACATGCATTCATCATTAAAGTGTATCACACGCATACATCACTAAGAGTATATTCACATGCATACACCATTAAGAGTATATTCACATGCATACATTATTAAAGTATATTCACATGCATGCATCATTAAGAGTATCATCACATACATGCATCTTTAACAGTATATTCACATGCATATAACATTAAGAGAATAGTCACATGCATACATCATTAACAGTATATTCACATGCATGCATCATTAAGAGTATCATCACATGCATTCATCATTAAAGTGTGTCACATGCATACATCACAAAGAGTATATTCACATGCATACATCATTAACAGTATATTCACATGCATATAACATTAAGAGAATAGTCACATGCATACATCATGAAGAGGATATTCACATGCATGCATCATTAAGAGTATCATCACATGCATACATCATTAATGTATATTCACATGCATATATCATTAAGAGAATAGTCACATGCATACATCATTAACAGTATCATCACATGCATTCATCATTAAAGTATATTCACATGCATACGGTACATCATTAAGAGTATCGGTACATGCATACATTATTAACAGTAACTTCACAGGAATGTGTCATAAAGAGTAAATTCACATGCATACATCATGAAGAGTATCTTCGCAGGCATATATCATTGTAGTATATTCACATGCATACATCATTAAGAGAATAGTCATATGCATACAACATTATAACTGTCTACACTGGCAGTCATAAATAATTACGAGTAACTTCACATGCTTATATCTGTAAGAGTATAGCTTTACAGTCATGCATCATTAAGCGTATATCCACAGTCATATGTCATTAAGCGTATATCCACAGTCATACATCAATAAGAGTTTCTTCACATGCATACATCAGTAAGCGTATGATCCACAGTAATACATCATTAAGAGTATCTTCACATGCATACATCATCAAGCGTATATCCACAGTCATACATCATTAAGCGTATATCCACAGTCATACATCATTAAGAGTTTCTTCACATGCATACATCAGTAAGCGTATGATCCACAGTAAGACATCATTAAGAGTATCTTCACATACATACATCATTAAGTGTATGATCCACAGTATTACATCATTAAGAGTATCTTCACATGCATGGATCATTAAGCGTATGATCCACAGTAATACATCATTAAGAGTTTCTTCACATGCATACATCAGTAAGCGTATGATCCACAGTAAGACATCATTAAGAGTATCTTCACATACATACATCATTAAGTGTATGATCCACAGTATTACATCATTAAGAGTATCTTCACATGCATGGATCATTAAGCGTATGATCCACAGTAATACATCATTAAGAGTATCTGCACATGCATGCATCATTAAGCGTATGATCCACAGTCATACATCATTATGAGTATCTTCAAATGCATACATCATTAAGCGTATGATCCACAGTAATACATCATTAAGAGTATCTTCACATGCCTACATCATTAAGCGT
>JAODAG010344934.1:7007-20588 GCA_027574785.1 Orphnurgus asper
TCTAGCCATATCTTGACCAGGTAAGATAATGTAACCTCCTGCTGTCACGTCTGGCCATATTTTCACCAGGTAAGAGATGTAATGATGCCACCACCTCCTGCTGTCACGTCTGACCATGTCTTCACCAGGTAAGATAATGTAATGAGGCCACCCCCTCCTGCTGTAATGTCTGGCCATATCTTCACCAGGTAAGATAATCCTGCTGTCACGTTTAGCCATATCTTCACCAGGTAATATAATATAACCTCCTACTGTCACATCTGGCCATATTTTCACCAGGTAATATAATGTAATGAGGCCACCATCTCCTGCTGTCACATCTAGCCATATCTTGACCAGGTAAGATAATGTAACCTCCTGCTGTCACGTCTGGCCATATTTTCACCAGGTAAGAGAATGTAATGATGCCACCACCTCCTGCTGTCACATCTGACCATATCTTCACCAGGTAAGATAATGTAATGAGGCCACTGCCTTCTGTTGTCACATCTGGCCATATTTTAACCAGGTAATAGAATGTAATGAGGCCACCAGCTCCTGCTGTCACATCTTGCCATATTTCCACTAGTTAATATAATATAATGAGGCTACCATCTGCTGTCATGTCTAGCCATATTTTCACCAAGTAAGAGAATGTAATGATGCCTCCATCTCCTGCTGTCTACCTCTTCTAAAAATAGGAATGTGTAAATTGGTCATGTATAACTTAATTGCAAATATCAGTACAGATTAAGTATCCACACATATAAAGTATCTTTTTTGTGGGTGGTGCTGTTGGTAAAAATACATCCTGTAGCATTAGAGGAAATGTCTCCTTGAAATCCTGTCAAATACAGTTGCAAGTCCAGGCTATAGGAAGGGTTACGATGACTCATATTATGTGGTTTCCTCGCATAGAGTGGGTATTTCTTTGTCCGATTATGAAACATAGAAGTAACCATTTTTTTTCAAGATTTTTTCAGTTTTTTTACCGATTTTCAGTTCATATTTCACATCCTATAAAATTTTTGGGCCAGTAACCAATTAACTTTGCAAGAATCTGAAATATCTGCCATTAAACATTATACATTCAAAACTATGAAGTGATTGATTACTTTACAAAGAAAATACTACGACAACCGAACTTTGAAATCGAAATACACCAGTCTGGACGTCGCTTGGAAGCCTTAGCATTTCCAAACATTATAACAATACCATAACTAATCAGTTAAGCTAGGAATGACAAGAAATCGATCACTTACCGTGCTGTATGGAGTACAAAACGAGCTGACCCCCACGTAATTCACAAAACAAAAAATTAACATGTCCACGGAAGAATTGGTCAAAACACACATCCGGCTTAAAAAACCTGTCAATATGCAACACAATGTAATCTAAAAACATTTATGGAGCTAAAGTGTTACTAAACACGTTCCAAGTCCATTAATTCTTTACATTAATTAATACTGACCTTCGCAATTGGATTACGAAGAGCTTTATCTCTACTCATTCAACCACGTTTTCATAGCAAGAACACAAAATGGCGGCGTACCAAAAATATTTTTTTTTTTTAATATAAAACATTCCCAGTATAATGAATAACAAAATGTTTGGCATGTGATTGACATGGCATCCCCAAAACTGGTCATAGTGTTTGCTCTCTGGGTGATGTGCTTACTGTGATTGAGTTAAGATCTTTGAACTGGAAAAACTGGAAAATGGGATTTTAAACAGACTGATAGTTTTCTATGATTATTGTACAGGGTGATCTAGTTTTCAGTAGGAGTCATTAAAACTTCAGGCAGGATATTACTGACTAGGACTGCTGACGGCATATCTGCCAAAATTGAGGAATGATTGGGATCAGTCATGTGGTCGGGAAGGGACTGAAGAGGTTTGGGAGGGGCAAGGTATGGACAGGACAGGCAAGTACTGCCTATAATGTTACGAACTTACTGTAACTTGCACCACAATATGCACCCAAATATAATAGGTGAATTTGTTTCGAAGCACTTATGACTGATCCATGGTTCTATGGAAGTTGCTTCACATATGTGTACAGGTAGGAACCACCCCCCTCTTTAGCAAATGGATAGATATTCATGTTATATACATAACTATACACAGGTAGGACTCATCACTGATATTACCTAATGATCCCATTTCAGCAAACCTTGGATCTGTCATGAAATATCAGTTCATAATTTGCAGATCCACAAATGGTGGTTTGTTAAGAAATATTGGTGATAAGTACCACCTTTGGATTTAGGTGACGTGGCTATACATATGCAAAATTCAATAGGGGTGTACCAGTACCTTGTCATCCTCACCCCTCAGTCCTGCAACCACCTCAAATAATGACTAAAAATGCACAACCATAAAAATACAGGTGGTGGGGGTTGTAACTATTCAGGGAAGGACCATGCTAATTATTTCCTTGGAATTGTCATAGATAATATGTGGACTGCATTATCTGTTTAAGCTAGGTCATCTTGGATGAGTCGGTTAATGACTTTTACAATGTGCTAAGATGATAACAATCATAATAATTTGGGCGTATTATGGTGGTTGGGAATTGGTCACAAATAACATGTGGCGTACATGTAGATAAGCTTGAGGAATCAATCCTCCTTCCCCCATATTATACACAAGTTTGAAACACAATTAAGGGAGGGAAAATGCAACACACAACAAACTGAGAGGATAGGCTGTCAAAGTTGCAACTCTACATTGAGTCAGGCCTTGACATACACGCTCGCCAACTCGCCATTGGTGACTAAAATTTGGCTAATGGCGATCAATAAATGCACTATGGTCGCCATATTGGCGAGTGGCTTATTCATATCCTTTTAATCCCCTTACGTTCATTATTCTTAATGACTGCTAGCAGTAACAGTTAGGCCTGTGTGGGTACAGATACTCGATCTTGTCTGTTGTTGCCAACGAATAACGTTGTAATAGTAGTAGTACTTAGTAGTAGTACTAGGCTTAAGAAATTGGCTCACCAAGTGGCGACTTGTTTTTAAAATTTATGTCAAGGCCTGCATTGAGTACAACATGTATTGCTCTTGTCTTTGCTGAATAAAGTATAGCACAAAATACAATATAGCAATATGGTTTGCAAGACATGTAAACTGTAGTCATGACTACAAAAGACTTTAAAAACACCTTACCTGTGAGTCGGAACATATTGCAGCTCAACCCAAGCTATAGTTAGCTTCATGCCCAAAGAATGCAACCTGTCCCTTTGTCCCCCCCCCCCAAATATAAAAATCCAATAAATTTTTGTTCTTCCAATAAATGGATCAAAGTCATATCCATACAACTCATATAGAGTTAGGCAAACTTTCACATGCCTCCTTAGTCTGTCCACCAACATGATGTTCAGAACCTTTCAGACCAGGTGTACAAGCTATCAGACCAGGTGTACAAGCTATCAGACCAGGTGTACCTATCAGACCAGGTGTACCTATCAGACCAGGTGTACAGGCCTGCATGTCTCCGGCTTCTCCAAATCCAAGGGAGGCCAATGTAACTTGTCCATTACAACTGCAACACAGCACAGATGCTCAACACAACTGTAATACAGCTGTGCTGAACAAACATTTATTGCAACTTAAAGTCACATTCATTCACTAACTACCTTGGAAAAACCCACTCAGCACCACTACAATACAGCTGAGATGAACAAGCCATGTCCTGGTAAGAGAGTGAACCAATGGCTTGTGGACATTGAAGCGGCCACACCATCACATGTCTTGAAGAACCAACTGGCAATTCTACAATAGAGATAACACCTGGTATTATAGATCTTCCAATTCTATTACCAAACCGGGTAAATGTAACTAGCGTAGTCCCCACACAAAAGTTGACCGAGGAGTTATTATAAACATGTAAAACATTGAAATGACAAGAGGATTCAGATACAGCTGGGTGACAAATGAAATCAGGCTGAAGTTAATTGGTAAATGAGAAAACTAAACATTAGTGGAAGCATGCACTGGACATGAATGTGTACACAAAATGATCTACAGTAGCACCAATGGTAACTTAAGTTCACCACAGAAGCAAGACAATAAGTCTTACACAACTGTTGTAGGACAACAAAAAAGGTGGTAAAAATATAGCAGGAAGTAACAAAATGTAAGTCATATCTTTTCAGTTGATTTAAAATTATATGTCAAAGGAATGTTGAGGTAAAAATAAAGTTAAAAATTGAGTTTCCAGTTGATAAATAAAATGATTGAAAACCAGAAAGCCAACTGGCTTACAGAGACAGCAGCATATAGTCAGTGTCACATGTACATGCGTACCATATCCCTCTTATGTGTATGTGCGGGGGGGCGGTTAGTATTCATCACAAGTTAATTGATATAAGTGACACATACCAATAGTCTTACACACAACTGTACAAAATCTCCAGCAGCATGTACAAGCAAAGTAATAGTTAATAACAAAATACCAATGCCTAAACATTGCAAGGTGAATAATTGAAGAGTAACATTACGCCTGATCAAACATGACGCCTGTAAGGGATCCTGTGCTTTAACCATGTATAGTTAGAAAAATTTCTTATAAAGTTGTGCTGTTACAAGTCACCAGTAGCTTTAAAATGAATGTAATGTATAAAACAAATTCTTAAAATAAATTAAAGAGACTTCATATCAAAGAAAAAGGTGCACAGAAACATCTCTGGAAGCAAGTTAGTAGCAATGGCAAGGGAATTTCAAGTCACTTAAATTGTTTACTAACATTGTAAAAACCCAATCATCACTAATACAAAGAAGAAATGTAATGCCTGGCAATTACACATGTCACCTCAATTACAGCAAGGATGGGTGAAAACAGAATAAGGAAATATACTGCAAAATCACCCTGTAACAAGAAGGTCTCTTATCATCAGTATAACCAGTCATATTGCATCAACGATTCAAACAACAAAGTATGCATAAATAGCTGTGTAACAAAGACAGCGAGCGTGAAAGTGAATTTGGTACAGAACACACTAGTTTTTAGTGGCTGCAGTTTTCCTTAGCCTGACATCTTTAGTTGGGTGCAGTGGGTTCGATGCTTGGCCCATTGCTATATCTCGGTTATATTAATGAAATGTATGATTCAGTCGGTTATTCTGTTCAGATATTTGTTGATGATACAAAGTTGTACTGTGAGGTTGATGCCAAGAGTGTCCAAAGTGATCTTGCTTGGATTTCGGTTGGAGGATTGGCAAATGGTCTTTATTATTGACAAGTGTATAAGGTCGTGCATATCGATTCATGGGAATCCCAGATATAAATATATTTTCTTGATGGAAAAAATCTTCATGTCTGGTTAAAGATCTTGAGCCCATAAATTCTTGTGAAGCCTTCTAAGCAGTGTGTTGTAGCAGCTAGGAAGGGTCACCTGGCACAATTTCCACCTTCAAACTGGAAGATGTAGGTTTGATGAATTTCTTACACAGTGTTGTGTACGAGTGAAATAGACTGCTCGAGTTGGTAGTAGTACCCACAAATGTCAACTTCTTTAACAGTGGTGGTGGACTTTGATGGGTGTTGAGATCTTTCGGTTGGGGTCCTTGGCTGTTGATATCTTTTTATGAGGTCGCTTGTCCTTCCTGAACCTTTTGTTACTATGAGTGAAGAAAAATATTTAAAAACAAGCTTGCACCTGACACGAATGAATACTGTGTACATAAACATATAGCAGCCATGGTAACTTAGGTTCACCACAGAAACGAGACAACAAGTCTTACATACAACTGTTGGACATCTCCAGCAGCATGGACAAGAAACAACTATCAATAATAAAAAATAGGAGAACAAAACAAGGTGGTAACAATGGCAGAAAGTAATTAATTGGGAGTAAGATATGTTTATATAACATAAATTATAATGTAAAAAGAAAAGTATTAAAATAATATTGAAGCAGATTCATATAAAGGAATCATGTGTACACAAACATGCCACAAATTAGCACCAATTGCAAGGTATAGACATACAGTTCACGGTAAAACAATTCCTGTATCACTAACACATTGATGCACAGCTGGTATCATTTTACATAACTGTTATGCACAGAACCTGGTTCACAACAAAGGTCCTTCTCAAGTCTACACTTAAAAAAAGCAGTATCAGCACTGGGATCATTGTACATGCACATATATTTATTAGTGCAGGAATATTCACAAAGAGAGCAATTCGTGAAATAATTCTTGTTGGTAAGTGCACAGTAGTGGACATGAAAAGAAATATCCCTGCTCTATTACTACAAACTCAATTGCAGTTGCATCATCAATATTGTTGATAATGATTTAGGGTTGATCAGCTTGGAAGTCTGATGGATATTTTCATTGCTTGAACAATTTATGAACACCCACTTCCCTGCCTTGACTGATTCTAAGCTGACAAGCACGACAGATACAATCAATATCAGCGACGTTTCTTTGCCGTAGCAATATCACTAATGGGGATTGTCGAGGTGTGGCTTGGGCAATGTGCCAATATCGATCCTTGAAGCATATTTTACAAGGACCACTTTCTCTCCCATCATGGTAAACCTGACAAAGACTTTTCCTGGGCATTACCTTTACAGAAGGAAAATATTGTTCAGTAACATAAAAAGACTACTACAACCCTTAAATTGAAGCACCATCTTCCAGTTACAGTATTCAGTGATCTGAAGTACTGAGCCTAGGCATAAATAAATTTCATTTTTAGCCAATTAGAAATACTTCAATAGGCTCCTGCAGTTGTATACACTATATCATGTAATATGTATACACGGCAAAAATCACGTACTGAGAGTAGCAACCAGTACCACAGTATAGCTATGGCAGTATACCATTCCCAAGCACGTTATATGCCGTAGGCATTTGCATTGGCAATATGATAGACCTAGTAGCCTTAGGTTATAAAAGTAATGTTTCAGTTTGATGAAAGTGTTGTAAGTTTCCTTTAAATTTTCAGAAATATGCCATGGGTATTACTGAATGAAATCCTCACAAAGTAGTGGTCAACTTCTTTTGAATACGATATCGGTGGAATAAATACATTTTACATAATAATACCGAACCCTTTCACTTAGAAAAATACTCGGATATTCACCTGTTTTCTTCACCGTCATTCCATCACTGCAGAGAAAAATTCTTCTTGACGCTTAATGATTTCGATCGAACGGTTCCGAAGATTGTTAGGTACATTTTTGGCAGCAATAATTATGTCCACATATGGCAGTTCTCGGATGTCATGAATATGTATAAATCGTCAATTTTGTACAGCTCTGCTGCACGAAATTGCTCGGCCTATTTCCGCGCCATGTCGTGCCTACATACTTCCGGTACAAGGTCAGTTGTTTGAAAGCTTTGCAAAAACGGTCATATAGGGAGGTCAGTACCCAACTGTAAAAATTTCCAAGGTGCAGACTTTCTAACGGCACAGATTAGTAAAGACGACTTCCTGACAGGCATAGATGCTACCAAATATTTGAATATTCCTATTTAGCTTGAATTTAAAATTGCAACCCTCTGGTAAGGCAGTACTTAAGCTGCTTTAAGTACTTTACAGTCGTGCTAGTTTACTTCAAATATTCAGTAACAAGAAATGAATGAATTGTTGTATATGATGTCAAGGGTGAAATCTTGTAGCAGAAGAGGCCTGGATGAGTCATAGATCTTGAAGCCTGCTCTGAAACCAGCTGACCATACCAACTCAAATATACTGCACTCCATGGAGAGTACATTAATGTTAGTCTAATTTCCTGTCAAAAATGTTCAACTTTTTTTTAATAGTTGTGTATAAACTCTGTTCATAATAGAATGAATAGGATATATTGACTGTTCAGAAGTAGGCTTAAATAAGGCATACATCTAAGTTATATTTATGATTTAATCACTTTGTCTTGCAGTGGTTTTCTCTTTCTGGGCGCCTGTATATGTTTCATTCTTCCTCAAGTGTCCAGACTCAGCTCGCCAGGCTGGCCTCGAGCATCGACTCGAGACTGGGTTGAGGTTTTCCTTGGGGTCATATATTTTGTTGCGTCAGTAAGCATCTTTGGTATTGGCTACCACTATCATAGTTTGGTCAGCACCTTCAACCTCCAGGCAAAGGAAACCGATGTCTACATTTATCAAGAAGAACAATTTCAGAGGAGTGTCCGTCGTTTATTGAAGTACATACAAGAAGTAGATGTTCTATCCAGAGGCTATACGATGTAAGTATGCATGAGTAGCTGGGCGTCCTCAACGTATCCTTTGGGTCTTTTGTATGGAAAAACTCAGATTAAAGAAGGACGTTTACCCTTATGTTGGAGATCATGGAATCAAGCTACTGTAAAATAGTACTCTGTGCTTTGTTCTCCACTTGATCTGTAACATGAATATGCATGTTTCTTAATCATGCATGCCACGACGCCTGCTCTTAAACCTAGCTTTTCCTGAACCCAGTCTGTAACACTAAAAATGGGGTCTGAAACATAAAACTGGGGTCATTAAAGCTTACCCCAGTAATAAATTTCCCTTGATTAATGACCATTCTGCAGCGAGATCGCTGTGTTGCAACAGCTTGGATAAACAAAGAACTCTCACAGGCTGCATTCTTCCTTTTGTGACTTTCACTGAACTGTCAACCTATTTACAGTTTCTGAGCTGTACCATATACGAGTTGATGTGGTTTCCTTTGAACTTAAAATTGGTATTCACAGTGTCTCTCTAGAATAGGGGTCGGGAATATTTTAGTTAGCGATCTTAGACATGGAAATGGGCCAAAAAGGGGTAGGGAGCATCTCCTTTGCCTTTGAGAAAAGTTTTGCATGGTTAAAGCTGCCTAAATTAAAAATGGTGCAGTACTGTCTAAACTTAAGTGTATTAATGCTGAATACTTAAAAAAACACAATTTCTTTTTTAATTGCAAATTTGAGGGATGTTACCATAAATGTATTTTGGGGTGATGAGACTGCCTTTAACAGACAGGATCATTTCAACTTGAATATCGGTCGTCAATCTTACAATCAGCATATTTCTTTTGTTAGTTTGTGCTAGCCATTGTACCACACACAATGAAGGCAAAGCTCACGATTTAATGGAAACAAAACTTTGTGTGTACTTTGATACAACAAAAATGAACGCCCAATGTAGCTACTTGTTGTACTGGTGTACGTGTATACACTCCCAGTCCCAGTACAGATAGTGGGGGTTTGTGAACTGTACAGTATAAAGATGTGATGATGACAGTAACTACATTACCAACAACTTGTGCCACTGCTGCATTTGACTTGTAATGGATCAACTAGATATTGACACTTTTAATGGGTCTCTTTTGAACAACCAAAACGTTTTGAGTTTAGCAGACTGATTGCTTACGGCGGGCTAGATTGGTGTACTTAAATGTACAACTTCAATGTACCGGATCTGGCCTGTGGGCCGTAGTTTGCCGACCCCTGATCTAGAAGGTCAATGGCTTCACTAAAAGCTAGTGGAACTGCAGTCACATCACATGATGTGCATTTACCCTCAGAAGCTAACATGCTATGTATTTCATCAATCTTCCCTGTACATGTTTCTGTCCACTCTTTCCCATCCCCAGGGTAAATGCTGTACCATATGCAGGGGGTTCTGAATCATCTCATCAACTAATACCTCTTAGGACGGTCTGCCTCTCGGTGATCACAAAACATCTCATCGTACTAAGAGCAGCCACCGAGTCAATCGTATTAAATTTCCCGGTTCTTCCAGAGTACAGACTCTACAAGGATTGTATATCAAACCAGAAGCTTCCAGAGTGGATTGAATCTGCAGCAATGAACTTGACAGTAATACAGTTAATGAATATTCATATTATACTAATGATCTGGTCTGTCAATATATGAAGCACTTTTTCAACAAACCTAAATATATATAGATCATATTAGTTAGAGCTGTATATGATAGAGGTTAAAGGTCACTTTTATAGTGAGAATTCATTGAAGGAAGAGCATAGTATTACTCAAATTGTCTGCAAAACCATTTATGTGGCTACTGTTATGCTTTCATTACCTCAATAATAATATAGGTATCTCTTTGGATGGCATCCAGCCATTCATTTTCTTACATGACCCATCTTAGTTAATTTTACTAATATAATAGTACTTAAATACATCATTTATCAGCATGATGTTGTCACATATGACCCATCTTAGTTATTTTTACTAATATAATAGTACTTAAATACATAATTTATCAGCATGATGTTGTCACATATGACCCATCTTAGTTATTTGTACATATAATAGTACTTAAATACATAATTTATCAGCATGATGTTGTCACATATGATATGATCCATCTTAGTTATATTTACTAATATAATAGTACTTAAATACATCATTTATCAGCATGATGTTGTCACATATGACCCATCTTAGTTATTTGTACATATAATAGTACTTAAATACATCATTTATCAGCATGATGTCCTTCCATTGTTTGATTGTCGTATCATCTTTTCATTGCAGACTTTCTCCAGTTTTCCGGATCAACATGTGACTTCTCTACCAACTCTAAAAGTGAGTTTGTAGTTTAGCTCTGTAATTAGGCTTGTAGTAATCAGAACTGTGTTAATCAGGACTAGTAATATTATGTTATAATATGTATAAATTTTGGGGGACAATTTAAACAAATTGTCCAGTTATATTGAATGAGAACATATATCTGCATGTTATCAAATCATTGTTTAATCAGAATAGTCAGGAAAAAGTCAGGAAAAGTAAACCATTGTGTGATATACAATTTGTTATACCTACACTCAGTGTTGTCTGGAGATTTGATCATGTACGTAAACCAATGATGATGCACAACCTTAACACTGAGCCTACATAATGCAGTACCTTGATATTGAGCCAACATAATGCAGTATCTTGACACTAAGCCTATAATAATGCAGTACTTTGTTATTGAGCCTACATAATTCAGTATCTTGACACTGAGCCAACATAATGCAGTACCTTGATATTGAGCCTACATAATTCAGTATCTTGACACTTAAGCCTACAAAATGCAGTACCTTGATATTAAGCCTACATAATTCAGTATCTTGACACTAAGCCTATATAATGCAGTACCTTGTTATTGAGCCTACATACAGTTTGATTGAATGTATCTTATATTTCTTTTAGATTTTATTTGGATTATACAGAGAACAGTGCTCTAACTTTGTTCGTCAACTAGCCATGAGCTTGATCAAGTCTGATCAACTTTCATATTATCACAGAACTGGTAAGTTTATATTTCTCAGTGGTTGAGGTTTAAGCCTCGGCACTAATGGGGTTTATTAAAGCTTTGCAGAAGGGGACTGTTGTAAGTCAATCGTGTTTCTTTGATACTATGTTATATCAGGTATACCCGGTAGGGGCCAAAGACCAAACCCCAGGTTTGAGTTAACCTCAGAAGTGCATCATTTTATCAAATTTTGTATTCTTAAAATGGAAAATATCAGATTTTAAGTTTTATAAAAAAATCCACAACAGAAGAATAACCACCACAATGATTATTGTTGACAGTCTGGATTTCTGTAGTAAACCTTTATCAGAAAATAGGTCAAGGTAAGTGCTAGCTCCTTACAAGTCTCTTACAGGTTTGATGTCCTTTGAACTGACGGGAGTATAGGTAACTCATTATGTAGAAGTTTGTAGGAGACAGTTACCTCCACCAAACAAAACACCTTTTGAAACTTGAGCAAAGCTAGGCAGTGTACCTTCCTCCTCTCATAACAAGAAACCAAACCTATGCAATTTGTAACTTCATCAGAGAATGTCACCTATTCTTGAAAAAATTTCTCATCTTCTAGTCTTGAATCAGGTAAAGAAGCAGACAGCCATTTTAAGCGATTGCACCGTTGAGTGCCAAGAATCTACAGAGAGGCTCAGCCAGTGCTACAAGCTTCACAGATGGACCCCAGCCGAAGGGACCATCAGTAAATCTGAGACAATAAATAGGAGGGATGTGTGGAAACCGGAGGTACAACTTGTCACAGCACTTCATAGTCTGAGGCTACACTTAGAAACAACATTGTCAAGGTGAGTCCAAGAAGCTCTGAAGACAGGCTGCTGTTCTACCAAAGAGTGTCTCTATGCTGATAACTGGTTTGATTGAAGTGTTTCTCATGTATGTTGCTCCCATTTACCTGACAATCCATGATATCCTGTTTCACTCTCATTCTTATGTAAGTTGGTTGTAAATGCTAATTCACTTATGTAAGCTGGTGGTAAATGTTAATGACTTATATAAATTGTTGTAAATGTTAATGACTTCTGTAAGTTGTTGTAAATGTTAATCACTTTTGTATGTTGCTGGTAAAGTTAATCACTTATGTAATTTGCCGGTAAATATTAATCACTTCTGTCTTCAATAATACTTTTCTCCCTGTTTGTCACCAAATGTCTCTATTCCAGATGTATTGTTTATCTTTTACTCATAGGATCAGTCCCGTGGATGATGACCTGTCTGAGTGTGATGTCATCAACATGACTGAAAGTAAAATAAGTGACTTGCAAACCCTCCTTCATG
The DNA here is from genome assembly GCA_027574785.1 of Orphnurgus asper. NCBI lineage: Eukaryota > Metazoa > Echinodermata > Holothuroidea > Elasipodida > Deimatidae > Orphnurgus > Orphnurgus asper. The sequence continues at coordinate 19,519 of JAODAG010344934.1, forward strand.
AAATAGCTGACCACATTGAAGCTAGTCAAATGTGCTATCAGGAGACGAGGGCTAGCCTGCATAAAATTACACACAGAGAAACATCACACTGTGCGGTTGGTGAGTTCTAGCTATGCAATCTTCTTCAGCCTCATTTTTCTACCAAATGGTCTTGAATACCTCACCCATCAACCCATGTGTTGCCAGGAGCCAGGATTAGTGTCAAGTGTCCAACCTAGGAAAAACCTAAGAAAGTTTAATATTCTATAGTGTTTATTCAACCTCACCCCACCCACGTTATGATCTCATTGCCTCTTATATTTAAATGTCCTTCTTACAGGCAAGGATGGAGGAGAGGCAGTAGAAACAGAATCACATGAGCAAATAACTGGAATCAACCTCATCTCTGAAAATTCTGATGATATTGATAGTGACATTGATGAACAGGTGACTCACAACTAACATTTTGTGTACTTTTAAACATGGATTTGTATAAACCAACTGTATTGAAACATCTGATTCATTCTGATCCAAAATGCTCAATTATCATCAAATCTGCTGATGATGTTTGTGTTTACATTTCTAAGGGTACATGCCACAGAGGTCAAAGTGGTTAACCGTGCCTGACGGAAAATCGTCCCCAAAACACAATAGGATTAAGAGATAGTCGAAAATACGCACCTGTTTATGCAAACAGTCACGGTCGATACTAGACCATCACGTGGATTATAAATCCCGCAATCCTGACTGGTGAAGTACCGGTTATTCATCAAAAGAAGGAATACTAAAAGCCTGATTATTAGTGAAAAGTTATCCCAGACAACTGTACCGGTACCATTATTCATCAAAAGAAGGAATACTAAAAGCCTGATTATTAGTGAGAAGTTATCCCAGACATTCCATACATTATCTTCATAAAAGAAACTATAACGCCAATCATGAACTCCAGCAATTGTGTCATGCAGCTCATTACGAAATTATCGTCCGGCAAAACCCCATACCGCACTTTCTCTCAGAAAAGTGCGGTAATAAAATTCTAACCCCACTTCCGGTTTCACGCTCACGAGGCCATCGTTGTTTGCTCAGCGACT